>BQNB010027478.1:0-57599 GCA_026074375.1 Tanacetum coccineum | reverse complement strand
GTAAGATACCCCTAGAAAAACCAATAGAGCCAATCCTTTAGGAATAACACCAACTATTTGTTTTGTTACACCTTTACACCTTAGCCAACCCGGTTAGATTAAGTCCATTTATCAGATGCTATTTGCTTAAAGTGTAAAATATGCATTTCCCGAGTTTGTGTCAATTTTCTATCTTTGGTACGGTTAGAAAGAAATTTGCACCTTGCAAAAAGGAATGTATAAAATAGTCAAAACTCGTGTATTTTTACTACCAACACAATTATTGGTACGTCCGCATAATGAAGAATTATAGAAGGAATTATCCAGAGTTATTATGATCGTGAAGATGGTGAAATTACACTGAGTTTCGTAGTTAGTATATGGAAAAAAATATTAGAAAAAAGGCAACAACAAAAAAGAGGAGGAAAGTTTAAAAATAATCATTCTGCAAAAGCTTAGACCGAAGGAATAATATGAAGGATCGATTATTCGTTGATACTTCTTATAAGTCAACGATGTAAAGTTTTGTATAAAGTCGTAGATATCGCCACTCGTCTTGTAAAAGTATATACAATATGGGATGATTGGGAAGTTGACCGTTACGGGAACGTCAACTTAGGTTGTTGTTTTTGATCTATGATCAAGACGTGTATAAATAGTTGTGTATTTTTCATGGTAAAGGTCGGGAAAAAGTGTCTAGCAACTTATACCTCATTTGTTTTAGACTTACTCTATTTGTTTTATAATTTTTATTTAACAACAATTTATTTCCATTTCTTAATCATTAAGCATGTGTTTTACGCGAATGAGGATGTGATCGAACATGCATGTCTATTCTGTCATTACGGACATGTATGCATGATTCAGCTTCCTTGTTGGTTTATTACTATTGGTGAAGGTTAGAAGATCCCTACCCTATATCATTCTTCATCCTAACCCTTGCTTAAACTCGAATGAGGATGTGATCGAACACACATGTGTATTTCGTCATTACGGCCATGTATGTGTGCTTCAGCTACCTTGTTGGTGTGGTACTTATGGTGAAAGATTGTAGAATGATCAACCCTAAGCCTTATTATAAAAACCTATTTTAACTTTATAAACTTGTTACTCCTTAGCTCTAGTGGTGCAGATGTGTATCCTTGCCAAGCATATGATAGAATAATCATCATGACTGAGCAATTAAGCGAATTAGTTACATGTTACCACATAGATTAGTTGAGTGATTTGAGTGTTTTCATCTTCCTATTTCGTGAGGTGTTTGGTTGTATACTTCTAATAGATCAAATAAATGCTTAACAGAAAAATCCTTTGGGATACATTTTCTTAAACTTCTAAAGGCAACTTGAGGACATGTAGGATTCAAGTGGGGGGATATTTGATGACATCAAATAACGTCACTTTTATAGCGTCATTTATCCCATGAAAATAACTCATTTTATATAATTACTGCAAAGAATTGTTACATAATTAATTGTATTTTAGAATTGCAGTAATTATGGAGTACTTGGTGAAGATTAGCAAAAAGGCACGCATTCTAGAGCTTAAACGAAGACATTTGAAGATTACCATTCTGACATCCAATACGCTGCATCCATCAAGGAAGATAGAGCGTATCAGTGCATGCACTTCACAAAATACCACAAAGGAAACAAGATCAATATGTCGTATCGAAAAAAGACCAATACGTCGTATTCAAGCTATGGAAATAAAATATTCTGGAAGATATCGAACGTGGTCCCTACTCCAAGAAACCCCCAATACGTCCAATACGCCGTATCCATCAAGAAGATACGGCGTATTCGTGCCTACACTTTAGATTACCACGAAGGATTAAAGACCTATATGCCGTATCCAGGAGCCTCTATACGTCGTATCCAAGGTTTATTAAACACCAGAAGATTCTAAAAGATATCAAACGTGGTCCTTACTTCAAGAAATCCCCAATATGCCGTATCCCACATCGCCTGAAACAGCGTATCGGCCAGTTTCCAGACTCTATAAATACAACACCCTAAACTCAGTTTTAGGTATGCAAGTGAAACCCTAAACCACCAAGTCGACCAAGAGACGAATAAAGGAGCATATAAGGTCAAAATAGAGCCTCACGATCATAGGAAAACTCTTGTAATCTTCGCGCAACCAAATACGCATTCGGTTAAAGTTTCTTTTCTTTAATCGTTCATATATGAAACTGTGTGTATTTTTACAATGACTATCGGCTGATACCTTTAGGTATCAGCCATGTTTATGAAGGTTTAATGTTTGGTTTGTTTATATCGATTGCTTAATTTATCGTTGATTGTTGATAATGTTTATCAATTTATACTTGTTTACGTGCTTAAGTATGCGACCTATCATTCAACTGGGTCTAGTCCTACATATTTAATGCGCTGCAACTTCGTTGTTGTTTGGGCGTAGGCTAAGAGTCCGGGATAGCTCTCCATATTGCAATTTATATATCTAGAATCATAAGATCAAAATATGACATATCTTGCCTTTAGTTTGTGAGCTTAGTTGAGCCATAAGGATGACCTGATATCAACGAGTGTCAACCCCAAAATCGACGGCAACGGATTAGTATCATGGGGTGCGACTTCAAGGCCAAGGGGACAAGTTACAGCATCTCCGAAATCATCTTCTCGAGACGTTTAAATAAATTTCACATTCGTTATATTAAAATCAGAGTTTACAAAGGATCCCATTTATAATGCAATAGAAACATTTTTTTTAAACGTTTGTCGAATGGTATACAAGTTATTAAGCCTTCAACATATATCCGCCGCGACTCCCCCCCCCCCCCCCCCCCCCCCCCAGCCAATGCTCCCAATGCTCAGCTAGCAAAATAATAACCTGAGAAAATACACGCAAAAACGTCAACAATAATGTTGGTGAATTCATAGGTTTAAGTAAAAAGCAGTATTGAAATAATTTAAGAAATATTTCAGAAGAAAAGCAGCGTTACAACATTTAAAAGTGTTATTTCCGAAATCCATCCGAAATCCAAGTAGTAATTCAGTAAATCAAGAAGTATTTAAAAATGGACCACAAGACTTAGGTAATGGTGGACTAAGTACAGTTTTCCGGAGTCAAAAAATAATAGAAGTATATGTACGTATTACATAGTCATAATAGGTAGGTAGACAAGAGAAACACCATTCATCCATGTTCCAACCCTTGTATTATTGCACTAAGCCTCATGACCCGAAACCTTAACTAGATTTTTGCCCCCAATCGGGATATAGGATAGCTTGCCAACACCCGGAAAACTATGAAATGTTAAATGCACCCTTGATCAAATAGTGACCCAAGGAAAGGTGGGGATTGTCAGTACCCGGATTGATCTTTCCAAATACTCACGCTTACTCAATAGCAATTAACGGTTCTGTTAAATATGGGACTTCCGGAATAAGGTAACTTAGCAATAATATTCAGGCAGTAATCTGGATAGCATACACTTTGTAAACACTTAGAAAAACACTTGTGTCCAATAGTAAAACAAGCAATGTAATTCAAAAATTCACGGCTTCAAATATAGGTATTCAACGATCTCAAATCATGTAGTACAAATCTAAACTTTAGTAAAAAATAGTAAGGATAACGCTTACGTATAGGAATTCACAAGTTTATGTAGTACACATCACGTATTCCCACCCCAAAAACAGTTTTTCATGGAAAAACATTTATAAAAGATAAAGGTGGGGCTATGAACTCACTTAGAAGTGAAAGTGAAGGAATAGTAGATGTGAATGAATGAAAACGAATCAACGAAAATATCAAAAAGCACCTAAGTAGATATCTGTCGTATATAGTACTAGTACTCAAATAACATATATAATCTCTATTACCTACATCACATCTAATTGGTTTGTGGAAAATAATGTTTAAATAGCATTTCGATAAATAATAATCATGTTTTTTAACTCGTATAATGCGTAACTAGTTTAATCGCCTTTGTAAAAGAACATTTATTAAAGTTTAAAACAAGTATAAATATTATTTAAGTGATTCCAAAATGTTTCGCAAAAATTTATAAAAAAACGAACCAACACTATTCATCTCAGGAAATAGTGCACAAGTTATAAAATAGTGTGTAACTTTCTCGTTTTAAGCTCGTTTCTTACGTTTCTTATGTCCATGCTTTCGTATTAAGACGACGTATCAAAATATGACATTTTTGTATTTCATGTCCTCTGATGAACAGTGATTTTTACTGTTATGCTGTTTTATAAATTTAGTTATCGTTAAAAAACCCGTAAATGCGTATCTTATTGTTATAGCTAAGTTTTTAGGATTCTTTCGAGCACGTTCTCGTAATAAAAATTTTTATTCTATAAAATGATGTTTTCCAAAATAATGTCCCTGATAAAACAGCAACTTTTTATAAATTTATTTTATAAATCCGGTATTAACGTAAATACGTATTATTTTGCCGTATCTTTTTTCGTTATAATCGGTTTTTCGGTTTCTTACCTTTTTTTAGGGAATCTTCATGAGACGTCTTTCTTTATAAAAAAAAAACACAATATGGCTGTCACAAAATATGAACCAAAATAGCCCCTTTATATCTTTTATATAACTAATTATATAAACTTGTTTTTATATACTTTTTCAATCTAATAAAATACCACAAGTTTTCCACAACCTTTTATATCATATGTCCTACATATATAATGTCTATACTTTGTCCATGAGTCCATATTATCAAGATCACAAGTGTAAGTTTATTTTTCATGATTAAAGTTTCCTAATGGTGATTTTTCTATATAGAACATATATGTACATAAAATGATAAATGTAAAGTTATAAAGAGTTTTAGATAACCTTAGGAAGATGTAGTGATCAATGGAAAACAAACCACACCCTTGTGATTTAAACCCTTAGCTTGAAAACAAGGATGAAAACCCTAATTAACCAAGTGAAACCCTAACTTGTTTAAGCCTTAAAAATGCTTAACCAAGCCTTCAAATCTCCATGGGACATCTTAGAAATGTTGTAGGAATGATTGGGAATGTGTTAAATAAATTTTGTATGGATGGTTTATGATGATGTAGTTGGGTCGTGGGTATGAAGCACAAAAAGAGAGAAATATGACTTGATTTTGATAGTGAATTGATGTGAGTTATTATCCCTTATGTGCAGAATTTTATGAATCATTGGCAAGTCAAAGTAAGAAAATAAAGACCAAGAAGGACCATTATGGTCAAAAGTGGGGGGGGGGGGAAGGGGTGTGCATTATTGAGAGAAATAAGGAGGAAATTTTTGGTCATTCTACTAGGTCTTTTACTAACTCTATATGTACATGAACTAGATTATAAATGCTTGTGTTCTTTGGTCTCCAAATGTGGAAGTTAACTCATGAAATTATGGAAGAGTTTGACTAGATATTTTCTTGGAAAAAAAAGAAAGTATACTTTGAATTATATAAGTTGTAGGTAAATGTAGTTTTATTTAGAATGTATAGAATGTGTAAAGTGTACACTTGAGAATTGTATGGTTTGGTTTATTTCTTTTATGTAAAATTCGGCTCATGTGATGTTCATGGGTGAAGTTTTAAAAACAATTTGAGCATTGGATATAAACATAGGAATTTGTTGAAGCGTAGATTAATTTTGGTGGTTCCGGGTATGCCTAAATGTTTTTAAATTGCGAAACGTAAACGTTTTACGCAACCAATAAAAATAAAATATAAAAAGTTGATTATTACTTTTGTAAAAATAATATATTTCTTTTTTGACGAAAACTTTAATTCGTTTGGTGTCCGTTTACGCTAATTGTTGATTTTTAGTTTACGCGATTTAACTATATAATAAGAATTAAAAGTAAACGCGTACGGGAGAGAAAGAAATAATTAGTTATGAATAGATGACGTCGTAAATGACCGAATAAGGGATGTTACAGTCTCCTCCGGTTAGAAGAGCCTTGTCCTCAAGGCTCAAGTCGCGACACTTGAAGAAAGTACGGGTTTAGAGAAGAGATGCGGAAATATGAGTGGAAAATTGAATTCGACAAAATTTAAGGTGACTACTCTCAGCATGGCATGGTTCTTCCTGAATGCATAGGGTATCAGTCTATGCACCCAAATATACATTTGGTGATTTGGCTAAGTATATTTTGAGGGCCATCGATGAAGCTTATTTTCGTTCAAAATAGTGTGTGGTACAAAATGGTAGCAAATAGTTTGTATAACGTATTGTAAATAGTCAATAAGTGAACGTGAAGTAGCTCATAGGGTGACAACAAAATGGTAGCAAAATTTCTTAGGGTTGACATCGGATTGTTTGTAAATCGATAGGTCGATAACCAAGTATAAAGAATATCCGAACGATCGAGAAGCATTCAAAGAAATGAACGTAAAAGAATTATTCAATCAAACAAAATAAACGTAAAAAGTCGTGTTTAAAAGGTAGGTGCTCCAAGGTGAACGTATGAGGTGACAAGTTAATTGTCTTACTCCCATCAACTGGAAGACTTCAAACGATGATTTCGAAACAACTTGGTGCGATTAAAATCATAAGAAGAGTGTTCCATCTCGGAGTCGAATGGTAAATAACTGTAGCAATTTACAAAATATTGCCGAATTTTTGTATCATCAAAAGGGAATAAAGTAAAGTCGCGTAAATGATCGAAGTTAATCGTAAGAGATCAAGAAGAAATTAGTCCATATGTATAGGTATCCTTATATAATACCAGTATCAACGCTCAAAGGAGCAAATGAGAAATCAGAAAGTACACGAAAATCAGAGTGATCAATATTTATTATATCAGCAGATTTAAGGTAAATAGTAAGAGTCATATGATAGAGTAAGAGAACGAAATCAATAGTCTAGTATTAAAATATCATTAAATCTATGAATAGTAGTAGGGATGCAAAAGAGAGCATAGTAAGTACCTAGGAGCAAAACCCGCGCGGATATCAGATAAAACAAGGAAAGACTCTATATTTTGAAAAACATGGTCATAGTCTAGGTTTTGAAAACGACCTAGTTCTCTATGACTTCAGCTCTGATACAATCCTGTCCACCCCCAAAATCGTGACTTTGCAGCGGAATAGTAACATTGGGGTGCGACTTCAAGGCACAAGGGACAAGTCACAGAAAACGACCTCAAAAGAGACGTTTAAATAAATTTCACATTCGTTATATTAAAATCAGAGTTTACAAAACGTGACGCACACCTAATTCCTTATATATGATATTAGAAACATTTTTTTTAAACGCTTTGTCGAATGGTATACAAGTTATTAAGCCTTCAAAAATATATCCGCGCGACTCGAATGCTCCCAATGCTCAGCTAGCAAAATAATAACCTGAGAAAATACACGCAAAAACGTCAACAATAATGTTGGTGAATTCATAGGTTTAAGTAAAAAGTAGTATTGAAATAATTTAAGAAATATTTCTGAAGAAAGCAGCATTACAACATTTAAAAGTGTTATTTCCGAAAATCCATCCGAAATCCAAGTAGTAATTCAGTAAATTAAGAAGTATTTAAAAATGGACCACAAGACTTAGGTAATGGTGGACTAAGTACGTATTCCGAAGTCCAAAACAAATAATAGCAGACTATGTACGTATTCCATAGTCCAAAATAGGTAAGGTAGACAAGAGAAACACATTCATCATGTCCAACACTTTGTATTATTGCACTAAGCTCATGACCCCGAAGCCTTAACTAGATTTTTGCCCCAATCGGAATATAGGATGCTTGCCAACACCCGGACACCTCTCAATGTTAAATGCACCTTGATCAAACTATGTGTCCAAGGGAAAGGTGGGGATTGTCAGTCCGATACGATCTTACCACAAACACTCGCGCTTACTACAATAGCAATTAACGGTTCATGATAAATAGGGACTTCACGGCAATAAGGTAACTTAGCAATAATATTCAGGCAGTAATCTGGATAGCATACACTTTGTAAACACTTAGAAAAACACTTGTGTCCAATAGTAAAACAAGCAATGTAATTCAAAAATTCACGGCTTCAAATATAGGTATTCAACGATCTCAAATCATGTAGTAACAAATCAAGCTTTAGTAAAAATAGTTAGGTAACGCTTACGTATAGAAATCAATAAGTTTATGTAGTAAAACGAGCATGTATTCTCCACCCCGAAAACAGTTTATGAAAAAATTAAAAGAGAAAAGGTGGGGCTATGAACTCACCTTAGAAGTGAAGTGAAGAATAAGTCGAGTGAATGAATGAAAACGCGTCACGGAAATATCCGAAAGCAACCTAAGTAGATATCGGTCGTATAAGTACTAAGTACTAATAACATATATAATTCTATATAGCTACATCACCATCTAATTGTGTTTGTGAAATAATGTTTAAATCGCATTTGATAAATAATAATCATGTATTTGAACTCGTATAATCGCGTAACTAGTTTAATCGTCTTTGTAAAATAACATTTATAAAGTTTAAAACAAGTATAAATATTATTTAAGTGATTCCAAAATGTTTCGCAAATATTTATAAATAAAATAACGAAACCCACTATTCATCTCAGGGAAATACGTGCACAAGTTATAAAGTAGTCAGTGTAACTTTCTCGTTTTAAGCCGTTTCTTACGTTTCTTATGTCCATGCTTTCGTATTAAGACGACGTATCAAAATATGACATTTTTGTATTTCATGTCCTCTGATGAACAGTGATTTTTACTGTTCATGACAGTTTTATAAATTTATTTTTATAAATTTAGTTATCGTAAAACCAAAAAAAAGTAATTTTTATTTGGTTCACATTTTTATATGTGAGGATTTAGATCTAAAACAAAAGAAAAAATGGCAGGAATAATAAATGAGAGTTGCATGCCTGGTGCAAATAGGAAGATGGTCCAGAAAATAATTTTGAAAGAAATATATGCTATAGGGAAATTAGAGATCTTTTATATTATTTTTATGTAAAGAATGAAGTTCTTGTTACTCATATTTATAAGCAGGAAAACATAAACAATTTAACTGCATTTTATTGCAATGAAAATGAAACGCACCAAACTTGTTTAATTCTAGAATAGTTAATTGAGTTTAATTGATGAGTTAATTACAAGAGCAACGCCAATATAAATGGTACTCCAAATTCTGTCAACTTTACTAACCGGGTGAACTTCTTTAATGCTATTGATTATATCAACTTTATAGTGGTGCTACGTCAAATTTATCATTTATTTTTTTTACTTGTTCATCTCATGTATATAAACTTGGTGGTACAATAAGGATTCCATAGTCATGGACTCCATTTTTAAAAGAAAAATCTATATAGACTCCCATTATATTAACTTTGTTTCTAGTATTTATAACAACTACTCGTAGTTATTTTTTTTTGAACGGCAACTATTATTAGAAAAAAAACTAGCAAGAAGCTAGCACAAACTTACAAGGAAATAAGAGAAGGGTTTTTACACCAAACATCCCAACTAAAAGAAAATTTACATCTAGAGGAAAACCATAAAAAAGAACGCTCAACAATGTCGTCAAACATCATTGCTTTCCGAGGCTTTTTTGACGAAAAAATCTCCAAATTTCTGTGCATCCAAATCGTCCACCAGGAAACATACCAAACTCCTTCAAATAGACTTTTAATCCTGGAACCCATTTTAATCGACAACAACCAAGAAAGCCACTCGGAGTAAGAGCCACAAGGCACCCACACCACATCCCACCAACGACAAACAGCCCGAGAGACTTCAATCGCCAAAGGACACTTGAAAAAAATGTGCGGCACATCTTCATCATAAGAAATACAGTTCGGGCATATAGGGGAGCCAACCTGAATACCCCTTCGAATCAGATTTGATTTAGTCGGCAAACGATCAAGATATAATCTCCAAGCAAACACATTGAGCTTAATCGGAAGATGAGGAAGCCAACGCGTAGCCACTTCATCTTTGGGGAGAAAAAAATCATCAAGCATATTACGAACATCCTTAACTCTGTAAGTCCCAGAACCATTCATGTCCCAAAACCAACGGTCACGAGAATTAGACAAAATAACCCCTTCAATTAATTCAGATAACGACTCCAGTTGAGCCGACTCGCTCCCTCCCCTAACGGGCCGCCGAAAAGACGTATCAACCGAATGCTGTAACTTCTCCGCCACACTAATCGATTTGTTAAGTTCAAGGGCAAAAAGACGCGGAAACTCGTTACACAGCTTGACATTAACAATCCAGGGATCGAACCAAAATTTAGTAGACAAACCGTTTCCCACCCGTTTTAAACAGTGAGATAAAATATCAACTCCTTGGGCCTTCAGCCCATTAACCTCACTAGTAATGGTTCTCCATAACGAAGTACCAGATCGAACCTGAAACGAAGGACCATGAACCGCCGAAATAAAACGACACCAAAACGAATTATCATGAAAAATAAAACGCCAAACCCATCTCATGAGAAGGGCTCTATTAAGAGAAAAGAGGCTAGAAACTCCAAGACCACCGAATTGTTTTGCTGCTAGAACTTTACTCCATTTAACCCATGTAATATTCTTATCAGCTTCTTGAGAACCGTAGAAAAAATTTCTACGAATTGCTTCCATGGAAGACAAAACAGACTTTGGCACCTTATATAAAGACATAGCATAAATAGGAGAAGAACCAAGTACCGATTTTAGCAACGTGAGCCGCCCGCCTATGGATAAAGTTTTAGACTTCCATTTTGACAACCGAGACCTCAGATTACTCAACGTTTCGTCCCAAGCATCGATTCGCGACATGTTCCCACCAACCATAACGCCAAGATACTTGAAAGGAGCTTTCATAATTGCACAACCTAAGTTAGTGGCAGCTGCTACCGTAGCGTCATTCAAGACTCCAACTCCAAGCAAGTGACTTTTTTTTCCAATTCAAGTGACTTTTATTTTTACATTAATTTTCAGAGCCAGAACTAAAGAGAAACAATGCAAAACACACACACAAGATCCGACTAAGATCTGCGTCGGACCATTCTCCAAATAAATCACCTCATCATCCGTATAGAAACCAGAGGTGAGACAAGGACTGTTGAAATCCTGACCAAGTTGAGATACCCATTTGAAAACTGCCCACATCACCGTTCTGAGAACGACAAATGTAACGACACCATAAAAGAATACAAATATAAGTGCGCCAAAGGGATCGCCTTTGCTGTCAACAAAACCACAGGAAAAATGAAATTCAGTCCGTCAGGAGATTCCATTAACAAGAAACAGACCCATACGTTCCGATAAGCTGTTGCCCGGATCCCACACACAAACCACTTATGTTATCCCCAAACCCCGAAAGACTTAAGCGCGCGCATCCATCAAGTAATCCCTAACGAACAGAATCGATAAGCTTTAGTGCAAGAATCTACTTATGAAACACCCAAAAGCTTGATGCCATATCAGTGTTTGCAAACCAAGCAAGTCAATCATTATAATAATCTGAAAGGACATTCCAGAATTTGCCTACCGCCGGACAAAAGCCAGTATATGAAAACATCTGAGATCCAATACTTGAGATAAACAAAAAACGCGACAAGAACGCGTACAAGCAAAATTTAGTAACCAACAGCCATCTTTGCACCCCGCGCCACCCCCACGCGCCGGCCGATGTTTGGTTGCTTGTCAAAAGAAAAGTCATTGCCACATATCCCCAATTGCCGCTGAGATACGGCCAACCTCCCACAACCGCAACGTGGTTCATGAACTGTGGTGGTGCGTGGGCTGCAAAACAACGTTTTCCGGTTTCCACCTTACACCCAAAAAACAACATTGCCGGGGTTGTAGGGATGCGGTGGCTATGGGCACTTCTCCTGCCTCCCGCGCAACCCCCACCCCACCTCGCCAACCGCAAACCTACCCCACCAAAAAAAAAAACGTCACAGCACACCCTGTGTAAAAAAAGTAATAAAAGTATAGAAAAAAAGAAAAAAAAAAGTAGCGATAAATAAAAATAAGAAAAAAAAAAAAAAAAATAAAACTAAATAAAAAATATTAAAATAATTGAAAAAAAACAAAAAAATGAAAGTTCCACACGGCTTGCTCCCCCCACCCTGCCCGCCCCCCCCCATCCCGCAGCCCCGCCCACGCACCTTCGACCCCCCCTCCGCCAATCCTAATCCCCCTATCCTCCCCCCTTTAGTCCATTCTTTAGATCAAATTCTTCAAGTGCAACTTTATCAGTTGACCTGATGGTATACGTTGACTCTTGTTTCTTCTCACCTTGTTCCCTTTTGATTCTGATAATCTCTTTCGGACTCTTTTTAGATTCTTGATTCTTGATAGACTCTGGGACAGGCAACACAAAGTATTTCTTAATTAAATCTGCAGTGTGTCATTCAAGAATCCTAAGGAGAGCATCATCAAGTTTTGTTCCTAGATACTTATTAACAACTATAGGAACTTGGGATTTAATAGAAGCCAAAGCAGCAGTAGAGTGATCAGTCTTCTTTACTTCAGACATATCTTGCTCCAATTTTGCCACTCTTAGCTGAAGGGCGATGAATGAAGTGATCTCTGGGAGAGTTGTGGTGTTAGATGTAGCTTTCGTGGTGATTGGTGGAGTCGTGACCTGTGAACACGGTTTAGGAGATGAGAAATCAATGACGGGATCAATCACTAGAGGAGTTGACGTGACGGTTTGATGACTTGGATCATGTATGGTGGAATCAGACTCATCTACAACTTTAAATTTCTCCTGATCATCTTTGGTTGGTTTGTCATTAAGAAATTGATCCCCAAAGTTATCAGTGTCTTCTAGATTTTTCATTCAGTGTCTTCGTGATTTTTATGAAGACATAGAACCAGAATGGACTTTCTGGATTATCTTCGATGACACGTTCGTCTGTTATGAGCTTCAGGTTTTACATGAACCTTTAGGTAGGCTGTTGCGAGGAATTCATCATCCATGTGCTTCAGGGTTGGTCAGCACGTAAGACACATGAACTTTTTCCTAGAGGTCTGATCCAGTCTGGTCTTCTTGCATGGGCTCAGGGTATGGTACAGGTCCAGAGCCTCATGCGCTTTTTATGGGTCTGTTACCAGATGGCCTTGTGTCTTATACAGGTATGTTACTCATGATGTTACTCTAGTACGAATCTACTTCACCTTGTCTCTTTGTCACTTTTAAGGTGCAGGCAACTTCTGTTTTCACTTTAGTTGTTCTGAATCAGATGTTGATGAGATTCATGGATCACTTTCTTATGATGTATCTCTTCAGGTTGGAGAAGAGGGTAAGTTGTCGAATCATGAGGAGCTTGATCAGCAACATGGATAAATGATCCGTTAGTTCTTTTCTTCTTGACTGATTGATCGGGAATGAGGTACTTGTTTCTTCGGTACAATGGCCTTTCCTTGTGTTAGGATTATGAAAAAGTCTCGGTCACCCCCGTGTATTGTTTAGTATAGCATAGCTCGTAGTTAGAAAGAATCACTTGTATATATACCCCTTCCCACCCATGGGAAGGGGTTGGTTGTTTTCATTTCTTGCTAATACATTTCACTTGCACTTTCTCTCACTAGAAAGACACTTTCTCTCTCTAAGACTAATTAGCCAACCCATCATCTATTGCTTGTGTTATGATCTCTTGTATACTACAATTGGTATCAGAGCACATGGGATGATTAGCTAGATTGTGTGTGCGTTTTCTTGGTTAGTTTAGATCAAAAGTGTGGTTTTAGAAAGTTTATGGTTTTATTCTTGACACTCTTTGATTCTCATGTTTGTGATGTTAAAGTGAGTGTTTTATAGTTGTTATAACTCTCTAGGACTAAGTTGTGCAAAAGAAACCAAGTGAAAACGTTCAAAAGGGTGATTTTTAAGGGTTTTTAGGTGAAAAAGTTCGTATCTTCGTCGTTGCGTTTTGACCTTCTGTGACATTCTTGGTTGCGTTTTGGGTGAAGGATGCATATTGCGTTTTGATCATTGCGTTTTGACCTAGAGGTTGCGTTTTGGTCGTTGCGTTTTGACTACAGGTTGCGTTTTGAAGACTTTTGTTGCGTTTTGACTAGGGGACACTCTGCCCAATTTTTTAATTGGTTGCGTTTTGATCAAATCGCAACGTTGCGTTTTGATAAAACCTTAAGAGTCTCCATTGCGTTTTGACTCGAGACTCTTCATTGCGTTTTGAGAATTGTCATTGCGTTTTGATAATTCTTCATTGCGTTTTGACTCAAAACTTCACTGCTTTTTGACAAAACCTCAATCAACATTAAGTTAACGTTAACTCAACCAAACCAAATCTCAATCAAACAACATATCACCTAATCCATCAAACAATCATCACTTTTAACATACAATCACTAATCATTGATCGATCAACATAATCATATCACGAGTAATCATTATGGCTAATCTTTCAGAGGACATCCAATGTGCCGGTTCCGATACCCGACCACCGATGCTTGATAAGGCTGACTTTGCTTCATGGCAACAACGTATTAGACTATACTGTCGGGGTAAGGATAATGGGATAAACATCTTAAAGTCAATCGATGAAGGACCATTTCAGATGGGGACCACGCGAGAAATCATTGATGAAGGAACGGAAGGTCCAATCAATCTAGGTCCTGAACGACCTCGTGTTTATTCGGAGCTGTCACAAGAGGAGAAGGACAGGTATAATGCAGACATCCGGGCAACAAACATCATACTTCAAGGTCTACCAAAAGATACTTATTCACTCATTAATCATTACACCGATGCTAAAGACATATGGGACAATGTGAAGATGCTCTTGGAAGGATCGGAACTAACAAAGGAAGACCGTGAATCACAACTGTATGATGACTTTGAACACTTCCGTCAGAACAAAGGCGAAACCATCCACAGCTATTATGTTCGGTTTGCCAAGCTCATCAATGACATGCGGAACATCAAGATGACAATGTCAAAAATTCAGCTGAACTCAAAGTTTGTGAATAACATGCTACCGGAATGGGGAAGATTTGTTACAGCTGTGAAACTTAACAAAGGATTGAAAGATTCAAACTTTGATCAACTATATGCTTACCTGAAGCAACATGAGGCACATGCCAACGAGAACAAGATGATGTTGGAACGTCTCACACAACAGACAGTTGATCCTCTTGCCTTGATGTCCTATGTTTCACTTTCAACAGTATCATTCTCAGTCTCATACGAATCCACCCAACACATATCCTCAACCACAATTCTGCTGACACCTCACAATTGATTGGGAACTTCGCCAACTGAATAAACCTAATCGAGAACCTAACAACACTTGCCTTACTCACCCAGTCATACCAAAACCTTCCCTTCCTTCCTCAAACAAACAATCAACTCAGAACCTCATCAAACCCAAGGAATCAAGCAACGGTACAAGACGGCAGGGTGATTGTTCAGAATGTACAGGGTAGACAGAACAGAGGACAGGGTAACAGTGCACGGGGGACAGGTGCAGTTGGTTATGGGAGAGCACAGAACAGAGTGGGGAATGCTAATCCGGGTCAAGCTAGGCAGGTTAAGTGCTACAACTGCAACGGGTTCGGTCACATAGCGAGAAACTGCACTCAACCCAAGCGTCCACAGAACTCCGAATACTTCAAAGACAAGATGTTGCTGATGCAAGCTCAAGAGAATGGGGTAACGTTGGATGAAGAGCAGTCATTGTTCCTAGCTGGTGGACTGGACAATGCTATTGATGAAGATGTGGATGAGCAACCTGTTCAAGACCTAGCTCTCAATGTGGATAATGTATTTCAAGCTGATGACTGTGATGCGTATGATTCTGATGTTGATGATGCTCCTACGGCACAAACCTTATTCATGGCAAATCTATCATCCGCAGATCCAGTTTATGATGAAGCCGGTCCGTCTTATGATTCGGACGTCTTATCTGAGGTACAGGCTCATGATCACTATCAAGATGCTGTTTGTGATCATCATGAGGAACACGAGATGCACGACGATGTACGACCAAACCACGTTGTTGACTCACATGCTGATTATACGAGTGATAGTAATATGACTTCTTATGATCAGTATGTAAAGGACAACGAAGTACCGGTTGTACAGAATAATGCATCTATGGTTCCAAATGATGCATATGTGATGATAGATAATGACTTGCATGATTCTGATGTCCGATCTGTCTCTCATACACCTAGGAATACAGTAGCTAATAACATGTTAATTGCTGAAACTTGCCAACATATTAAGAACAAAAGTGTGAACTGAATGGAAAGACGGGCAGGTTCTGGTGAATAACTGAAACGGACCAAAAGATTGATGCGCAAACTAAGGAAGTTATTTGTAGACCGTAATATTAAGGAGAAAATGTGTAAAAAAAGGAACTTCATTCTAAGTACAATTGAACTTGCTCTACCATCCAATAACAGTTAATTGGTGATGAAGTTACATCTTGAACAACAGGGATTTTAATCAGAAAGAAAATAAATTCCTTGAAGAATTTTTGGACTTAAAGGCTTTAAAAGATAAGGTCGAGGATAAGCTATTCAAACAAGGCCAGTCTATTCAAACAGTTCACATGATATGTAAACCTAGGTCTTATTATGATGAAGTGAATAAGGTAGCCATTGGCTATAAGAACCCCCTATGTCTACATCGTGCAAGGCAATATCAGCCTGCCTTGTATAGTGGTCATGTAATTGTCACACCCAATCATGCACCAGCCGTAGTACGTGACTGTGAGGAAACCCTAGAACGATCTGAAATTTCTAGGAAGAAAATGCATGATAAAATGAAAACTAATGCATGTGTGGATAATAAGGTCAATTTTACACCGCCCAATTATGCGAAAGAGAATTTTCTTGCGACCTTTACACCACAGAAACAACTGACCCCGGAACAATTATTTTGGTCTCAAGATATTGTTAAGATGAAAGCTGAAGCTCTCAAAGAGCAGAACACCAGACCTATCAAAGCGTTGACTGTGTATCCTCCAAATACACCTGCAACGCTTGTCCCCAGAGTGCTTCCAACCAAAAGTCAAGTGAAAATTAACATTTTTACACTTAGACAACTTTTTTCAGAATTTGAGAAAACATGTAAAAAGAGAATTACACCAACTGGGATCACTGAAGGGGAAAGGGGTTTTGAACAAACCAAGACATGTTACCTCACGGAGGTCATTCCATTTTTCAAAACTCTTCAAGAACATTTTGAGGGCATTCAAAAAGCTCTAACAAAAGAAGTTAAAGAAATGAGTGATGCCTTTGATGAGTTGGAAGCTGAACTTGATCAATGTGTTGTTGATAGGAAACTTGATGAGATTGAACAGAAAAACCTTCTTATTAAACATGATAATATAATCGCTGACGGTTTGTCTAAAGAAGTGTTTTATGTTGCATCAAATTCTGAGCTTAATGCATCTAGATTTACTGAAATGCAAAAGGCTCATAATGTTGTCCATGCCCGTTGTCTGGAACTTGAAGCAGAGCTTTCTAATTTACGTGATAATGTCCGTAAGGATAACTATTATGAACTGTTAAACCGGTTTTCCAATCTTGAGGTAAATCACCTAAACTTACAGTTAAAGTATCAAAACCTTAAAGATAGTTTTCAGAATAAACCGTCTTCGTCCGTTAACGATACTCCTGATTTTAACTCCGTTTTTGTGATCGGTCAAATGAAAGCTTCACTTCAAGGAAAAGACAACGTCATCCAAAAGCTGAAAATGCAAATATCTCAATTTCAGGAGACCCGTAGTGAACTAGACCGACCACTTGATCTTAGGGCCCGAGACTTTCAGATCTCACAATTAACTGAAAAGGTTACTTGTCTTCAAGAACAAAACGAGCTTTTTAGGGCAGAAAATGCAAAGATTAAGCAGCATTACAAGGAATTGTATGATTCAATCAAGATTACGCGTGCTAAGCATACAGAACAGACAACTGCCCTTAAAAATGAAAATGAAAGTCTAAAGGTCCAAATACAGAATACGGTCTCATGTGTCACTACAACTCATGTTAAACCAAAAGTAACTGCACCAGGAAAGTATGCTCTAGATGTTAAACCTATTCCTTCTCGCAATAGGAATAATAGGGAAGTTTATCTAGTTTATCTCAGGCATCTTAAGGAAAGTGTAGATACACTTTGCGAAATAGTAGAAGAAGCCAAAGTTGAAAGACCTTTAGATAGATCACTCGCATTTGCGTGCCGTTACACTAAACATTCTCAGGAACTATTAGAATATGTGTTTGGCACATGTCCAAAGGTCTTCAATCAACAAGATAAGAAGCATGCTAACACCCCTAGGAAAAAGCAAGTTACCTTTGAGGACCAAATTACAACATCAAGTAGTACTACCCACAAACATGTAGAGCCAATGCACACTCATAAGTCTAATGTCCCTGTGCCTCCTTCTATAGGAGTAAATAGTTGCACTGATTCTAGCGGATCTCAGCCTAGGAGCATACTCAAGAACCATAGGATCCCGCCAGCGAAAAGTGACAGCTTGAAGAAAGTAGAAGACCACTCTAGGACAATTAGATCTAGTCTTAAAACCACGAATCGTGTTGATTCTAGTATTAGCTCTAAGCGTACTATAATTAATTCGAATTCTCATTCTATGTGCCAAACATGTAACAAATGTTTATTTTCGGCTAATCATGATATGTGTGTGGTTACTTACTTGCACTCTGTGAATGCATCCCCCAATGTTAAAAATGTTGTGCGTCATGTTAAGCAAGTTTGGAAACCTAAGCAAGTTACACAAGTAGGGAAACCTAAACATATCAAACAAGTTTGGAAACCTAAACAAATTTGGAAACCAACTGGCAAAACACTTAATAATGTTGGTTATCAATGGAGACCCACAGGAAGAACATTCACCCTAAGTGATCAGTGCCCTTTAACTAGGTTCACTAAACTTATAGGAATGTCAACCACTACTTGTGCTAACCAATCGGAACCCAACCAACATTGGGGATCCAATTTTCCAAACTCTCCATCTTTGTCTGTTTTCAACTACAGGTCGTACAAATCGTCCTTTGGTATTTGGACTCAGGCTGTTCAAAACATATGACGGGGAATCGCTCAAGGTTCATGAATTTTGTGAAAAAGTTTATCGGGACAGTTAGATTCTGTCATCGGTGATAGTGTAATCTCCAAGGTATACTATGTGAAAAAGTTTATCGGAACGATCACTTTGGTTCTATTATGGGTTATGGAGATTATGTCATCGGTGATAGTGTAATCTCCAAGGTATACTATGTGGAAGGACTGGGGCATAATTTGTTCTCTGTCGGTCAATTTTGTGATTTAGATTTGGTGCTCTTTGAGAGCTTCAGCTTTCATTTTAACAATACCTTGAGACCAAAATAATTGTTCCGGGGTGTTTTTTCTGTGGTGCATAAGGTCTCAAGAAAATTCTCTTTTCAGAGTAAATTGGGCGTGTGAAATTGACTTAATACATACCACACATGCTTTAGCTTTCATTTTATCAAGCATTTTCTTTCCTAGAAATTTCAGATTGTTCTAGGTTCTCACTCACAGTCACGTACTAGCGCCGTGCATGATTGGTGTGACATTACATTACCACTAAATACAGGGCATGCTGAACCATGCCTTGCACTGATGTAGACATAAATGGGTTCTTTGTAGCCAATGGCTACCTTATTCACTTCATCATTAAAAGACAGGTTTACACATCATGTGAACTTTGAATAGACTAAGGGCCTTGATTGAATAGCTTACCCGACCCTATCTTTTAAAGCCTTTATGTCCAAAAAATTCTTCAAAGGAATATGTTTTTCTTTCTGATTAAAAATCCTTTTTTTCAAAGATGTAACTTCATCTACCATTAACTGTGTTTTATGTTGGAGGTAGATGCACGTTGCAATTTAATAGAATAAGTTCCTTTTTCAAATTTTCTTCTTTAAGTATACGGTCACAAATAACTATCCTTATAGTTGCTCATCATCTTTTTTCCCGTTCAGTTAATTCAAACCTTGCCCGTCTTTTCATACATTTCAACTTTGTTCCTTTATATGTGGCAAGTTTTCAAGCATTCAACAAGTTATTAGCTACTTGTATTCCTAGGGTGTATGAGAGACAGGTCGACATCAAATCATGCAAGTCATTATCTATCATCACATATGCATCATTTGGAACCATAGATGCATTATTCTGTACAACCGGTACTGCGTTGTCCTTTACATACTGATCATAAGAAGTCATATTACTATCACTCATATAATCAGCATGTGAGTCAACAACGTGGTTTGGACGTACATCGTCGTGCATCTCGTGTTCCTCATGATGATCACAAACAAATCTTGATAGTGATCATGAGCATGTAACCACTCAAATAAGACATCCGAATCAAAATGACGGACCTGGGGCTTCATCATATACTGGAATCTGCGGATGGATAGAGTATTGCCATGAATAAGGTTTGTGCCGTAGGAGCATCAACTCAACATAAAATCATACGCATCACAGTCCATCAGCTTGAAATACATTATCCACATTGAGGAGCTAATCTTGAACAGGTTGCTCATCCACATCTTCATCAATATTAAAATTGTCCATTCCACCACTAGGAACAATGACTGCTCTTTCAACCAGATTACCCCATTCTCTGAGCTGGCATTAGCAACATCTGTCTTTAAGTATTCAGAGTTCTGTGGACGCTTGGGTTGAGTGCAGTTTCTCGCTATGTGACCCTAACCCGTTGCAGTTGTAGCACTTAACCTGCCTAGCTTGACCCGGATTAGCATTCCCCACTCTGTTCTGTGCTCTCCCATAACCAACCAGCTCCCTGCTCCACGTGCACTGAATACCCTGTCCCTCGTGTTCTGTCTACCCTGTACATCTAAAACAAACACCCTGCCGTCTTGTACCTAGCTGTGATCCTTGGGATTTGAAGAGGTTCTGAGTTATTGTTTGTTTGAGGAAGGAAAGTTTTGTATGACGGGTGCGTAATGGCATAGTGTGTTGGTTAGGTTCTCGATTAGGTTTCATTTGGAGAAATTCCCAGATCAATTTGTGAAGGTGTCAGCAAGAATGTGGTTGATGATATGTGTTGGGTGGATTCGTGGATTGAACTGAGAAGATACGGGTTGATGTGAAACATGGACATCATGTCAAGAGATCAACTGTCTGTTGTGTGAGACGTTCCAACATCATCTTGTTCTCGTTGGCATGTGCCTCATGTTGCTTCAGGTAAGCATATAGTTGATCAAAGTTTGAATCTTTCAATCCTTTGTTAAGTTTCACAGCTGTAACAAATCTACCCCATTTTTCCGGAGCATGTTTATTAACACTTTGAGTTCAGCTGAATTTTAGACATTGTCATCTTTGAGTTCCGCATGTCCCATTGTGAGCTTGGCAAACGAAACATAATAGCTGTGAGATGGTTTCGCCTTTGTTCTGACGGAAGTGTTCAAAGATCTCAACAGTTGTGATTCACGGTCTTCCTTTGTTAGTCACTGATCCCTTCCAAGACAATACTTCACATTGTCCCATAATGGCTTTTAAACATCGATGTAATATTTATGAGTAATAGATATCTTTTGGTAGACCTTGAAGTATGATGTTTGTTGCCCGGATGTCTGCATTATACCTGCCTATCTCACTTGTGACAGTTCCGATAAACACGAGGTCGTTCAGACCTAGTTGATTGGACCTTCTTTTCCTAGCATCAATGAATTTCCTCAGCGTGGTCCCCATCTGAAATGGTCCTTCATCAATTGACTTTAAGATGTTTACCCCATTCTCCTTACCCAGACAGTATAAACGAATGCGTTGTTGCCATGAAACAAAAGTCAGCTTTAAAAACAAGCATCGTGGTTCCGGGTATCGGAACCAGGCCAATGGAGTCCTCAGAAAAGATAGCCATGAATGATTACTTGTATATGATTATGGTTGATCGATCAATGATTTATGATTGTATGTTAAAAGTGATGATTGTTTGATGAATAGGGTGATATGTTGTTTTGAATTGAGGTTTGTGTTTTTGTTGAGTTAACGTAAACTTAATGTTGAATTGCGGTTTGTCAAAAAACATGATGTTTTGGGTCCAAAACGCAATGAAAATATCAAAACGCAATGAACCCTTCCTCAAACGCAAATGGAGACTCCTATCGGTTCTATCAAACGCAATGTGCGATTATTGATCAAAACGCAACCATTAAAAATTGGGCAGAGTATCCACCCCTATGTCAAAACGCAACAAAAGTCTCAAACGCAACCTGAAGTCATAAACGCAACGACCAAAACGCAACACCAAACGCAGCGTCTAGGTCAAAACGCAGTGATCAAAACGCAATATGCTTCCTTCACCCAAAACGCAACCACGAATGTCACAGAAGGTCAAAACGCAACGACGAAGATACGAACTTTTTTACCTAAAAACCCTTAAAAATCACCCTTTTGAACGTTTTCACTTGGTTTCTTTTGCACAACTTGGTCCTAGAGAGATACAACAACTATAAAACACTTACTTTAACATCACAAACATGAGAATCAAAGAGTGTCAAGAATAAAACCATAAACCTTCTAAAACCACACTTTTGATCTAAACTAACCAAGAAAACGCACACACAATCTAGCTAATCATCCCATGTGCTCTGATACCAATTGTAGTATACAAGAGATCATAACACAAGTAATGGATGATGGGTTGGCTAATTAGGCTTAGAGAGAAAATGTCTTTTTAGAGAGAGAAAGTGCAAGTGATATATTTTTCATGAAATGAAACAACCAACCCCTTCCCATGTGTGGGAAGGGGTATATATACAAATGATTCTTTCTGACTACGAGCTATGCTATACTAATGATACACGGGGGTGACCGAGTCTTTTTCATAATCCTAACAAATGAGCTCAAACTTAAACAAAATAAGCTACAAGGGCCTTAATCCAACCTTAATAAGCAAAACTAAACTCAATTTAAGCATTGTAATAAGCTAGAAAACTTAAAAGAACAAACAAGCTTTTTGGTCCAAAGATACTTAAAAAAAGAGCCTACAAAGCACTTTTTAAACTAAAAATTAAACTAGTTAAGCTATCATCTAAGGTCTAAATGCTAAAAACAAATAAAGTCACTACAATAAGCTGCTAGACTAAGCAAAAATTAAACATTTTCAAAAACTAATAAGCCAGAAAAAAACTTATGAAAAAGGCTGATTACATTATGTTTTTGGTTTTTTCAAAGGTTTTTAAAATGACAAAATAGCTTTTGCAGCCTTGATTTTAAGCTAGTAAATGATGTTTTAAGTTTTTAAAAAGCTCAAACAGATTGAGCTTAACACCCAATGAGCTTGTGCAAACAAATCCAGACCCTAGAACAGATTTTAACTAATCTAAAAATGAGATTGAAAAATGACCTAACAATACTTAAACTAAGAACTCCATAAGGCATGTTTTTTTTGACAGATTGTTATAAAACTTTTAAAGACACCAAACCAGTTTCAAATTAACATCAAAACTAAGCATTCGAAGGCACTTAAAGAGCAATTTAAACAAATCTAGTATATAAGCTAATTTAAAAGACTTTAATATCACAGATTCGAGTTTTTGATACAAAAAACCTTAAAAATAAGTTATGACCCTTACAAACTTTTGGAAACTGATTAAAAGTACTTAAAAGAGCTTGAAAAAGCTGGCTTTTAAACCAAAGTGGAATCAAGCAGTACTAACATGGGTTAGTACTAGTTGTGCCAAACACCCCTTTAACTTTTAAAAATCCATTTTAAGCTATGACAGGTTTAGAAAACTTAAAAAAACTAAAAATAGATTGAGAACAAGGTAAATTAAAGACAAATGAGCAATTAAATCAAAGAGATAAGCACTTAATACAAGAAAACAAGAATAAGCAGATTTAAGCTAATAAATGGCAGTTTTAAGTAAAAACTTAACTAAATGACATATAAGTAATAAGCAAGCATAAATAAGCAATAAACAACATAAAGAAGCATAAATAAGCAAAGATAAGCAGTAAATAAGCAATTGCAGTTTTAAAGCTAAAATGAGAAATGGAGAGAGTACATTGCCCTTTGCTCTAAACAAGGGCAAATAAGCTCTTAATGAGCTGATCTACAAGCTCCAGCTAGCTGGTAAAACCCATAAGCCCTTCCAGAATTGGCTTATCATCTATAAAAGCTCTTTTTGTGTGATTTTTAGTTGATTTTAAAGATAAAACAGTTTTAAATAAGCAAGAACCAAAACAGTTTAAGGGATAAGAAACTTAAAGCTTAGTCAATCTTTAGGTAAGATCATAAGCTGTTTTCATAGCTTAAAGCTTAAACAACTTAACGAAGGATCAAACACGAATTTCTTAAAATACCTCAAACTTTCATTAATACTTTAAAACATTTACAATACTTGAAAGGAAATAACAAAAAGCTTAAAACTGTAAATAAAAATACAAGAAAAAGAACACCCTAACTACGATAATAAGCCCTCTATTTATAGCCCAAAGAGGAAGCATCAAGGTCCTTGGGTGTGTTTCTTGTGTCAGAGCTGTAAAAGCTCTTATCTTGGCCCTTGAATCGCCATTGTGTTTCTTTGAACCTATCACAACCCTTGATCTTTTGTCCTTGTCCCATCAACTAATGGGTCTTTATAGGATTGCCATGATGGACTTGTATTTTAGGGAAATGTGTTAGTGTTGCATGAATTTGATTTTTTGGGTTGCAGGGTGAAAGTGACGGGGATGATGAATAGTGTTTTTAGCTGGAAAGGGTTTCATTTGTTTTGGGGTAACAGGGGTTAATGGTTAAGGGTAATGAGGTTAATGGTGTTAGGGACTAGCTATGTTAGTCCCCAAGGACTAATGGTGCAAAAAGGGTAAAGGGTGTTTATAGTTAAGGGTTAACGGGTGTTATGGTTTTGCTAATGGGCTTACAATTTTCTTGGTTTGGGCCGGTGATGTGTGGCTTTGGATTTAAAAGGATTTGGGCTATATGAACATTAAGGCTTATAGATTAAGTTTTATGGGCTGACCCGACCCATTAAATGGGGTGCGGGTTGGTCCATTTAAGATGCACATGTCTTTGGCTTCGACTCTTCATGCTCTTTCCATTCCCATGCCCGGTTTTGTCAGTTTTGGCTTTATTTTATCTTTTAGTGAATATCCGATACCTGCACATTATACAAAGCAAAACAAACATATATTTGGTATTTTATGTCCGTTTTTGGTCATTTAGGCTCATTTTTATAGGTAAAAGGTATGCGTAAATAAGCACATACCAAAATCTCCCATACTAAACTATTGCCGTGTCCTCACGTAATGCTATAAGTAAACACTTTAGAAAACTAAGAGTCTCAACCCCCCTCGACTAATTACCTCAAAAAGTAGCTAAGTGTTCATCAAGGGGAATTAAATAATCAATAGCTTTGAAAAGTCCTGTTTTGACCATTTTTAAATATTTACACTAATTATCACACATATTTTTTTTTTATATTTTTCTTTTTCTTTTTCTAACTAGAATGTTTGGACTTTCGTTATTTTTATAACCTTTAGGGTCATAGAACAAGAAGCACTTCAATCCTAAAATGCCCAAAAAGGATAAATTGTCGTTCTTGATTTTTCACTTGTCCCAAACCAAGCTTAAAAATAAAATCACCGTTAAATATAATTTAAGATGCTAACACTACTCATACTTGTAACTTGTGAAACTTTTCACTACCGACAATTATTATAGATTATATGAATGTGCTTATTTCGAATTTTAACCATGGATCAACCTTTTTAAGAAAATTGTAATATTTATATGCTTCACGTTCCACCCAAGAATTATGATTTTGAAGGCGAGATCATTCCATGTAGTATATTGGATATCATAACACAATGAATGATCTAGGAGTTGGCCAATTTATCTTAGAGAGAGAAAGTAGGTTCTAGTGAGAGAAAATACACCTTATGTGTGTGTATGATAGAATGAACAACCAACCCCTTCCCATGGCTGGAAATGGGGTATAAATACAAGTGTTTTGTGCCCCTAAGTGGGCTATAGAGTGGGCTAACATGTGGGTAAAGACCCGGCCCAACACCATAAGTCATACGGTAATTAGACAATAATATTAAAGCTACGAGCTAACCTATGGTAGACATTACACGAGGTGACTGAGTCTTTTACATGGATTTTCATAATCCAACAATCTCCCCCTAAGGGAGGTCACCCTAGAAAATACAAATTGAATCCTAGCAATCTATGAGTTGATCTTTGACTCTGGCTCATAGTCTTTTGATTCTTCATGATCAGTCTTTGTACTGCAAGTAGTGATCTTTGAGCTTTGTTCCTTAGACTTGTGTGATATTTGAGCTTTATTTGAGATCATCATCTACAGTAAATCTCTTAACCATCCTTGTTTTTGAGTATTCACTTCTTGTAAAGTTGTGACCATCGGACCCGCTTGCTCATATTTTTCTAGATCATAATAGCAGGCATCAGAGTTGCGGAAGCTGTGTTGTAGGTCTTTCAGCTATCATCATGTCTTTGATAATGAGTTTGAAGTGTGAGCATATGGTTGTGAATTGACATGTCTTTTGCTAGCAGCTACTACCATCGAGGATTCCTGCAAGTATATGTTAGTAATAAACGAATGAAAGTGTCTTTGTTCACTTTCGTTGAATAAGGTTGCAAGAACCACGGTTCCTCGTTAATTAGTATAAATACTGCCTATGATCAGGTAGAATTCCAAAGAATCTCCTTGACAGGGTTTCGTAGTTTCGTTCTCAAATCAGAGCGTCTCAAAGTAGACAAAACACGGAGTGAGTGAACCAGTGAATTAAAACCCACTGATTAATGAAAAATTGATTTGAAAGTCAATCGTGTGTCACTCAGAAAGGAGTTTTTGTGACACATCGACGATTTTATATCATAAAGTCAAATTTCATTAGAAACACATTTGTTTTGAAAGATATACACAGTCAATGTGCTCGAAAATTAGTTGTTGAGCACATCGAAAGGTTTTCCCAAAACTACTCGTCAATTCACTTCCTGGAACTAGTTTGATTCATAAAGAATCGCACTATCCTTGCTTTCCATTTGTCACAAGTTTGATCCATAATGGATCTCACATGTTACCTACCAAGAGCTTATTTGATGATGGCTCTAGAAGGATTTCCATCTTCATTGTGAGTACTTTCGTATCACTCAGATGTTCTGGCAATACCACAAGGATAATGCGTAGGACTCTTAGGATCATACTTGTTATCACAGTGTGTGATGAACAAGCGTAGTTTATATTAGTGTCCTAACGAGATTTATGGATGATCTTATGGCTCTAGACTCAATAGTGTACTTTTGGTTTTAATAGTCGGAGGCTAGAGCGGATTGCCACCTTTTCAATATCATCTAACTCAGAGTGAGAGAGATGATAGAAATGTATGAATCTCTATGAGAAATGAAACAAGAATCATTTGAGGAATCTTGAGTGGCTAGGGAGGGTTGTGCGACGTATCACTAGGTCCATGATACTTGTCTTTAATGTCAGCAATCAATCATGTGATTCTGGCAGCATATGTAGTGACCTTGTTTTTGCCTAATGTTTAAGGAGGGTTACTTTCTTTTCACCCTTTATCTTAACTTTTCTTTTTCATTCTTCAACCCCTTTAGTGCTTACCGAGACTTCATTACTAGTACCTTGTTAGGTATGTTCCAGTACTAGCTCTATCTCAGTCCGCACTATTTCCTTATTCTCACATTACTCCTTCTGTAATCATACCTAAGGACTTCTATACTAACTAGTGGATTGTCCCTGGGTAGATCCCTCCGACTTTGGCGGGATCATGGGAATGAGTACCTAACCTTACCGTCCTTATAACTATGATAAAGTAATTACAGGGTCGGTCTTTGGTATTTCCACAATTGCCATCATACACTATTTACCCCCATCCCCTCAATATGTGCATCGATATTCGAAAGAGTTTAG
This sequence comes from Tanacetum coccineum, assembly GCA_026074375.1. Lineage (NCBI taxonomy): Eukaryota > Viridiplantae > Streptophyta > Magnoliopsida > Asterales > Asteraceae > Tanacetum > Tanacetum coccineum. Next base: position 29,790 of record BQNB010027478.1, on the reverse strand, counting down.
AACATATGGGAGAGCCTACACTTGAGTCCAAAAGACCACATTTTTATCAAATTTTCATATTAAATCACATTCTCTCCCCCGATCAAAAATTGCAAATCCGTTGAGATTTTAGATCTCAATTGATTTAAGTTAGGAAAATTTAGGAGTAACTGTGTCTGATTTATACAAGCCTAGAATGGAACATGTTAAAACTGAATATACTGACACAAAACACATCTTAGTCACTACTTTATAATGTACATATCACAATAACATATAAAAATATTTCCCATAAGGAATGGACCTTGATTGCAGAGATGATGTGATCATTCGGTTCTTTGCAAAAGTCTATAGTCTCCCTCTCTTATTCTTCCACCAACAAAGCATTCTAAGTTACGGAAGATCCTCCTTGTCTTAAGCTTTTTTTGAATGGAAAACATGAACTCCTTGCTTCCGTCTACAACTTTCCTTGTCCAAAACCGTGTGTTCAAACCTGGATTCATCCTATTGACCTTGAATTCCTTGACTCTGTAGTCCAACACCTCATCAATATTTTGCAGAGTGTCATCACTGAACTTGTGGATCTAATTGAACCGCATGATCATCTGAACCCCATATTTGTCCCTAAATGTGACGGCTCTTGGAGATTCAATTATTATGAAGTTGTGCTTGTACTCAAAACCAGTTGCATCCCATTGAGGTTTGGTAAGGTTTAGCTGAGTCTGGTAGCTTTCAATCCCCAGTTGGAAGTCTTCTACGCGTTGTCTGAGAACCAAGTTTCTAGTCCATAAGTTGACTGCAGTAGTGAGAATCTTCTTATCTTTGGGTGGTAGATGGTTTAGGTGACCTTGAAGGTTCAATAAGTACAGATCTTTAAAGTCACTCAGGTACAGATATTTGAAGTCTCGTTTCGAAAAAATATGTTCGTTAAAATCATCTCTACAAAGGAAGATCTTCTTCATGTAATCGTACCCATATAAGGAGAAGACTTCAATTCGGACAACACTTAAAATTCGCATATGAGTCCGTACAGCTTTGCAATCACCCTCAGATGTGTGTCTGTCAATGTAGAATCGTTGTCTTTGGAACCACCAGTGAGAGATACTATACATAGTAGCAATGGCATACTTGCATTCTTCGTCAATCCACATCTGATCGGGTACCATTTGCTCTAAACCAACATCAGGATAATAGGCCGCTTCATCTTTGAGATTGATAACGCATATCTGTCACCTTTACTATCATATCCTAGATACTCTAAATCTTTGTTGAAGAAGAAATTAGCTTGAATTTTGACCTGACCTAGTTGACCACCCAGTGGTAGTGGTTTGCTGACATTATACCTGATGATTGCATCGTCCACTTTATCGGTTAGTAGTTTGTGGCATTCCTCCATTTGGTACTGGAGATGAATCACATTAGGATAGAAGACTTTGACAATTTCAAATGCAGGACCTTCTAGGTCTTTTTGTCTAAGTTTAGTGATCCCTTGCTTTTTATAGTACCAGTCCATTAATGTTGCCATGTCACCAGTCCGAGCAAGTAACGAGTTCTTCGGTGAAGGTGCATAGGTGGACGCAAGAGCAGATGCCCAGTTGTTCATTAGGACAGGCAGGTCAAATGATGGGATGGACCAGGCAGGTTTTGGTGTAGCACGTCTGTCTTCCTCAGAAAGTGGCTTCCACCAATCTTGCGTCAAGTTCACCTTAGGAATATGATCATTCCCGATGTCTTCATCATTAGATGAATGTACCTATTCGTCCAGAGCCGTATCAGCATCCATATATAGATCTTCAGGAATTGATGATACAAATGGCTTGAGTTTTGTGTTAGTAGTCGTCCAAGCGGTATATTCAACTGAAGCAGCTGTCTTTGAATAGCTTGGAGCAGCTGTGATTTTTGACTAATCACTTTGGTTGGTGGATGGGTAGAGGAGGAGGAGGCAATTAAGATGATCCAGAAGCTCCCAAAGTTCTAGATGGACCTGTTGGTGGTGGAGGAGGAGGTGGCTGATGAGGTGGAGACCCAAGTGGTGTTTTTGGTAAATCATGTCTCCTTTTTTTCTTTCTTCGTGCTTCAACCAAATCAGTTAGGAGCTGGTCAGAGTGATCATGGTCCATTGACTTCTCCAGATCTTCGTACAACTTCTTGTGATCTTCATGAGCTTTGTAGGAGTTAGTTTCTCATATACGGTGGTGAATAATCTCTTTCATGTCAGCTTCTGGAAAATCTCTGACGCGATCCCTGAGTGGAGCTTGAATAGCCCAGTCAACAGCATCAGTGACAATTTCATCCACTACTTTGCTCACCTGATGGGGAATATCAAGATTCTCTAATTTGTACAATCTGGACCCATGTTTGTCCATCCTTTCCTCCAAGGCTAAGTTGGCTGGTACCAGATCCGCCATATGTTGTTCAAGCTCACCGATGCGCTGAATTCAGATCGAATTTGAGGAGCCTTGTTGTGGTTGAGGTGGTGGTGGTAGAAGTGATATTGCTGTTGTGATTACTGTAACAGTTGTTGTTGATGTTAGTAGTGGTGCTTGAGCCGTTGAAGAGACTGGATGAGACACTAAGAGATTAATAACCGGAGTGTTCATAAGAGGAACTGAGGAGGTGTCCTGATGAATGGGAACCGTGACCATTGACTGAACCTCCGATTCAGTATTGGTTTTCTCAGGTTCGTCTTCCTGTGACTTCTCCACAAGGAACTGATTGGTGAAACTGAGTTCCTTGTCAAGATTTTATAGAGAAGACAGGGTTCCAGCAGAGCTGGCAGGTTCTTCAAGTCTCACTTGATCTTTAGTTGGGAGTTTGAGGTTATCCTGAACATTTGGGTAAGCCGTTGTGGTGAACTCTTCTTCCATTTGCTCAGGGTTGTGTTGAGTTGAAGCATCAGTGGCCTCTAAGTCCATGTCTTCAAGGTTTGGTCCATCATGAGCAACAAGACTTGATTGAGGTTGAGACTCTGCATCATCACCAGGGTTTAATTAAGCCTGGCCTTCATTTTGTACACCAAGGTTTGGTCCAGCCTGGCCTTCATCTTGAACTCTACTTTTGATCACAGGAGGCACTTCCTCATTAGATGTTGTTTCACTGTTAGTCAGACCTAGTTCCGCATATAGTGAAGGAGATTCAGCATGACCTGGGGGTTCAGTTGGTGTAGGAGTGCGCCTCTGGAAGATATATTGTTTCCAGGGCTCTTTTTCTTTGGTGTCTGAAGGGTTAGTAGATCAAGGGCAACTTGTTCATCACTGACTTTCTCTTTTCCCTTTCCCTGGACATCTGGAAGTGGTTGAAATTTCCCAGAGTCATGTTCCTTGAGCACCACAGGATGAGCTGGACCCTGAGTTCTTTCTGCTTGATCTTTAATGCTTAGTTCCAGGGCCCTTTGAATGTCTGCTTCTTCATCACCATACACATGTTCCTTTTCTGGAACACCTTCATCAACAAATTCATCAATCAACTATAAAGGGTTCTTTGGCTTTCGCTTCTTTATCACCTTACCAGCTTTAGATTTTTTGGTTGGAGTTGTTGCCTCAGATGTCTCCATAACCAGCTTTCATTTCTTTTCCCAAGGCTTGGCAGATGCAGGTTTGGGTTGTTGAGATGAAGTAGATTTGGAGCTCTTAGTGGCTGTAGTTTTTGTAACTGGTGCTGCTTTAGGTGCTGAAGGCTTAGATTTCTTGGTTGCTTCGGGTTTTGTAGCCTTAGTAGGTTTACGTATGGGAGAGTCAGGATCACTACCTTCTTCACCAGTAAGGTATCTTTGATGCTTAGCTACTTTCTCCAGATACTCCTTGTAGTATTGTCCATATCGAATGTCAGCAGTGATAAGATCATTTAGAATAGGCATCCCAAATACTTCCTGTTTGGTTCCCTTAGCACTAAACTTAAGATATCCAAGAACATACTCTTCATAAGGCAAATGAAGTGGAGAATCTGGCCTCAGGTGGAATTTGTGCTTGCTTTGTAAGTGATGGATGATCAGCTTGGTGAACCTAACACTTAGGATCACAAGAGGATTGGCTTTCTTCTTTCCCTGAGTATGCAGTGCCAGATTCTTTTTATCTTCGACGAAAGAATGAATGGATTGGGTGAATTCTTCCCACATCCTCTCTTCATAATCAATATGGGCTTGATTGACGACACCCCAAAGAATCTGTAACACCGGAGCTCTTGGTCTCTCAAACCCTGAAGTCTTTCTCGTAAGACACAAATTAATGATCCTAGTGAGTTCTCTCCATGGCTGATGCCTGTCATTAGTTACGACTGCAGATAATGTTCTGACGACTTTCAGGTAACCCAGATCGTTGACAAAGTTGATAAGAGCATCGGGTGTTGGTGGGGAAGAAAATAGCTTGTTGTTGTTGACTGGTGTGATCTGAAGTGCGTCTCTAATTGTGTCTTTGTTGAGATCGAGCCATTGCTCATCTAGTTGACAGCTGTAACTCCCAGTGTTTTTGACATATCGAACAGTGTCCCAAAACTGCTAAATATAGATCGATGGAATAGTCGAGGAAGCAGTAAAGGCTCTAAAGAAGTTGGTGTTCTTCAGAATGTCCACAACAATCTTGTAGATTGGATTACTCTGTGACTTTTCTACATCCAAATAGCAGTTGCTTTTTCCTACAAGCACCCAACTGTTACAAGGCAGGATCTGATCATCTGTACAAGTGGGTGGTGCCATAGCCAGTGCTTGTTCAGCATGAGCATTAACATTAACATTATCCATTATATCTGCACAATTACATCCACAGAGAGACATACATACAGAAAGGAGATGTTAGATGTGAGCAAATGCTCAAGAGTTAACTAGTCATGGAGAAAATCCAAGAAAAGGACACTTAGATCATATTAAAGTGGCGGTCAACAGATTTGGTTAACTCTTGAGTCAACAAAAGTTAACTCGTGGAAGATGAGAAAGCCTTCGATGCCATAACCATGCTTGAGTTGTTAAAGCTTTAGCCATGAAACAGATTGGAGTTGATGAAGTTGTTTCTTGAAGAGAGATTGTGTAGAGATCAGATCCACGACTACCAGTTAGTAAATCGTTTCCCTGAAGATCTCAATTGTAGGAACCCGATTCACACTTTACTTCATATAATCACAACACAAATCGGAACTAGAAACTAGAAAAGAGATGTTAGTTTAGAGAGAGAGAGAAGAGAGAGAGATGAGAGAAAAAGATAGAAATTAGATTTAGATATTTGTGTGACTTAGATATTTTCATATGGAAAATATCTATATATATATATCCCTACGACGCGTGGGATATTTAACTAGGACTCAGGCTCGGGTTTTGCTTGGGATTAAACCCAAAACATATACAATATTAGATTAACTATAGAGCCCGATTCCCGATAATATTCTATTACAACGTTAACTAATTAAAGACCGAAGCTCCACCGTAGAGTGACCGAGCTTCCTTGTTCGACTCAATAAATTGAGGCTAACAGTTGCCACCCATGAAGCGCTTGTTTATTAATGGGTCTCTAAGCTTGACTTAATCCCCCATACTTGAGCTGGATAAGGAGGATAGAAATGGAGAAATAGAACATCCAAGATAGGATTGTCCCCTCTATAAATCATCATCGGGCTTTTAGAAAAATCAAAAATGATTTGGAAAGTTTTAAAGCCCCGATGATATAAGAGATGAGGAGATTTCTCCTCATTAGAAGCAAGAATACCAGAATTGAAAACTTTGTTCTCATTTTCAAATGAAAATGGAAGCAAAGTGTCAATCACTGGACAACGGGTGGGTAAAATACTAGGCATAAGAACATAATGTTCAAACTTAAGCTAATAAATGGCAGTTTTAAGTAAAAACATAACTAAATGACATATAAGTAATAAGCAAGCATAAATAAGCAAGAAACAACATAAAGAAGCATAAATAAGCAAAGACAACTAGAAAATAAGCAGTAAATAAGCAGTTGCAGTTTTAAAGCTAAAATGAGAAAATGAGAGATTACCTTGCCCTTTGCTCTAAACAAGGGCAAATAAGCTCTTAATGAGCTGATCTACAAGCTACAGCTTATCAAAGATAATCTGGTAAAACCCATAAGCCCTTCTAGAATTGGCTTATCGCTCTTTTTGAGTGTTTTTTGGTGGATTTTAAAGACAAAAGAGTTTTAAATAAGCAAGAACCAAAACAGTTTAAGGAATAAGAAACTTAAAGCTTAGTGAAGCTTTAGGTGAGATCATAAGCTGTTTTCATGGCTTAAAGCTTAAACAACTTAACAAAGGATCAAACACGAATTTCTTAAAATACCTCAAACTTTCATTAATACTTTAAAACGTTTACAATACTTGAAAGAAAATAACAATAAGCTTAAAAACTGTAAACAAAAATACAAGAAAAAGAACACCCTAACTATGATAATAAGCCCTCTGTTTATAGCCCAAAGAGGAAGCATCTAGGTCCTTGGGTGTATTTCTTGTGTGAGAGGAGTGAAAGCTCTCATCTTAGCCCTTGAATCGCCCCTGTTTTTCTTTGAACCCATCAGACCCCTTGATCTTTTGTCCTTGTCCTATCTACCAATGGGTCTTTATGGGATTACCATGGTGGACTTGTATTTTAGGGAAATGTGTTAGTGAGGCGTAAGTTTGATTTGTCAGGTTGCAGGGTGAAAGTAACAGGGATGATGAATAGTGTTTTTGGCGGGAAAGGGTTTCATTTGTTTTGGGGTAATAGGGGTTAATGGTTAAGGGTAACGGGGTTAATGGTGTTAGGGACTAGCTATGTTAGTCCCCAAGGACTAATGGTGCAAAAAGGGTAAAAGGGTGTTTATAGTTAAGGGTTAACGGGTGTTATGGTTTTGCTAATAGGCTTACAATTTTCTTGGTTTGGGCCGGTGATGTGTGGTTTTGGATTTAAAAGGATTTGGGCTATATGAACATTAAGGCTTATAGATTAAGCTTTATGGGATGACCTGGTCCATTAAATGGGGTGCGGGTTGGTCCATTTAAGATGCACGTGTCTTTGGCTTTGACTCTTTACGCTCTTTCCATTCCCATGCCTGGTTTTGTCAGCTTTGGCTTCATTTTTGTCCTTTAGTGAATATCCGATACCTGCACAGTATACAAAGCAAAACAAACATATATTTGGTATTTTATGTCTGTTTTTGGTCATTTAGGATTGCTTTTATAGGTAAAAGGTATGTGTAATTAAGCACATACCAATAACTTAAGCACTTTACGTTATGTGTTATAAATTACATGTTTGTCATCACCAAAACATAAAGAGAATGTATAGATTGAATATTGTAATATTTCTACCAACATAATGTGTCACATTTATAAAAGATTAAGACTTAAAGGACTTAAGTTGCAAAGTGATAAATGTGCTATAAAAGATTAAGACTTAAAGGACTTAAGTTGCAAAGTGTATGGCGGAAATAAATATTTTGAATTCAAAACTATCTTCCCATAGATATTCTATAAGTTTGACAACATAAAACTATCTGTCACGCCCCGACAATGGCGGAAACACGGGAGCGCAACATAATGATCAATCATAACACAAGATATAATATAGAGAAAACTACAATGTATAGACTTTAAGTGTTACGAAGACCATCAACCTCGAACAACCTCAAGTGATGTCCCAATTCCCAATCAAATCCATCAACTCTTACAATTTCAATAACCCACACAGGGGACCAAATCTAAACATGAACCAAAATCTTCCAAATACTAAAACTAAATAAAATAAACAAGCAAGACTTCACATAGAAAATCCACACGGGATACTTCTAAGTCTGCTATCATATATCACCAACTTATTCCTCTTTCACTTCATTTGAAAATGATACTCGAAAACGTCAACAATAATATTGGTGAGCTCGTAGGTTTGACCTTAAACCCAAAAGCTGTGCCAATATTTCAAAACAGTAGACAATAGTGCAATATGACAGTGAATATATATGCAAACAACCCATGACTTAGCATCCTCGCTAATCATGTAACACGACCTAGCAATCCCTTTAGTCGATCACCATATGTCACTTACGCACCTAAAGGGCCTACCAGCTGGGACACTAGATTAGGGCAAGACCTCACACAAACTAGGGTAGGCGTACCCAGTCGCTCTATAAATCACATAAATACTAGGATAGGCGTACCCCTCCGATCCAAACAATCATACCACACATAATATTCACATAGCAGTCATAAGCACATATCTTGTCCAAAAAACAAAACCACATTTCGCACAGTTCAATTCAAAACATTTCAAAACACATTTGAGTATCATTTTCCCCCAACGGAAAAAGACAGTAAAAATGGGGCTACGAGAACTCACCTCAAGCAAGTCTTTAGCAACCAAATCTCAATCACACAAGCAAATGCAACGACGTCCGCACACGACCTAGTCCAATTAATGTCCCATTTTAATTATTCATTTTCCAAAACAGTCTTCACGTTTGATGCATAGAGTTTAGACGCGTTATACTATTACCCGCAACAATTTAGTGGCATGATGGTTGACGACATATCCAACAATCATATCAATTCCATTGCTCAATAATACATAATTATACTATTTAAAGAAAATAGATAAGTAATACAAGTAAATATTTATAATAAATAATTATAAATATATCTCGATAAGTCCATTCGGTAACCTTAGTCACCGTAAAAATAATTATAATTAAGTTGAAAATGAAACGTTTACTCATAATAAACATATTAGAGAATTTCGAGAAAAATTATATTTTTTCGTCTTTTAGTGAATTTATTAAATAATTAAATAATAAAATAATATTTATTATTTAAAATCAAAAATTACGTTCTTAAGTGAAATTTTCTAAGTATAAATTTTTTACAAAATTTCGCCATGACCCGTACGTTTATACAACGTTTTCCAAGGTTTTTTAACCTTTATTTCAAACACTTTTCAAACTTTCGACATTTTTTCGACAATATTCCAAATCTCAATCTTTAACATTTACTAAAACGTTTCTCCCAAAATAACGTTCAATATCACTTTGTAAATACATTTCACTTTCAAAAGTCCATCAAAACTCTTAAAACGACTATATATCGTTTATTGGGCTTTAAGGCCCAATAAGGGTCCCGTAAGGTATTTATACGTCCAAAATATGATCCAAGCCCAAAACCAAGGCCCATTTATATACATAAGCTCATACTAATAAGTAGAAAATAATCTGGACAACAATAAGCCCTCCCATTAAGCCACGGCATAAATGGACTTATTGGGTCGTGAGTCCATTAGCTCCAAAATACGTATATTAAGCTTGAAAATAAGCTAATAAGCTACGTATCGCATTTGGTTACTACTATAAGCTATAAAAATAGTCCACGAACATACGTCATACCACGAAAATATTCAAGATCACTTCCCTTGTGATATTAAACGTGACGTGAGCATATAAGCTCAAAATAAGCCACGAAAAGCCCACAAAATAAGCTATACAAGTTATTATACAAAATAAACTATCTAGCAATATATGTTTCTCAACCATCACGACCACAATATCAAAACTAACAAAACCCTCTTGTTTCTTCTCTTATTCGACGCAATCTAAACACCCCTTTTTATTCGTTTCGTTTCCAAAAATTAATTTTTACGATGATCAACTTATACAACTAACATCTATGCATCAATATAAACCCAAAAGGACAAACAAACATTAAATTTGGAAACTTACAAGAAAATCTTCAAAAGTGTAGATTTCGACATGAACCGGACAACCCAAACGTTGTTTAAATGTATACCCAAACACTCGTATCAACCCGGAATATCACGTTCTTGATCAAAGTTGAAAATTTTATGGTGGTTTGTGGTGGTTGGTAGCGGACGAACACACACACACTTATGTATGTGTTTTATATTTTTTGAAATGAAAATAAAATGAATGGAAATGTTCTAGTGAAAGGCAAATAAATGTACAACCTTGGGACATCTTGGCTAAAATTAAGCCTCCTTGTCCCCTTAGGCTTTCATGACCGGTTATGGCATCTTATGGGGTGTCGGGTCTTTTTTTTTGTCGGGATCACTTAAAAGCTTGTAAAACTCAACCATAAAATACTCACCGAAGTTACTTAGCATTTTTATTCACCTTAAAAATACTTATCCAATAACTTAGAGTATTTACTTGACATATTTTCACTTTAAACCGTTAAAAACTCATTTGGACATTAACGGACGTGTCAGGACTCGTTTTTTGGCATTTCTTAAAATTTACGGGTCAAACCACCCGGAATACAAATAACATAATAATACCTTCCAAAAAGGAATTATTAATCACAATAAACCATAAATCACCACAATTCTCATAAAATCACCACCGTCAACATGGTACAATATCAGAATAGACCGACAAACATCAAATAGTCAAAGGACTAAAATGGAATATTTAGAACACAAAAAGGGAAAAGGTTACATTCTACCCCCTTAAAATAATTTTGACCCCGAAATTCAGCTACTAACATCACTAAATAAATGCGGGTACTTTAGTTGCATTTGATCCTCACGTTCCCACGTGAATTCAGGTCCACGTTTCGAATTCCACCGAACCTTGACGATGGCAATTCTACTCCGCTTCAACTTCTTAAACTCTCTTTCCAAAATTTCCATAGGCTCTTCCACAAAATTTAACTTGGCATCAACCTGGATTTCATCCAAGGGCACTTGCAAGGTTTGATCAACCAAACACTTGTTAAGGTTCGACACGTGGAACGTGTCATGAACGCTATTAAATTCCTCAGGCAAGTCTAACCGATAGGCCACGGGGCTTACTTTCGCAACAATCTCAAAAGGTAGGTCCAACAAACCTAGGTGCTAACTTCCCTTTCTTCCCAAAGCGTACCACACCTTTCCAAGGCGACACTTTGAGCAAGACATAGTCACCTACACTAAACTCTAGAGGCTTCCTCCTCTTATCAGCATAACTTTTCTGATGATCACGCGCAGCCTTAAGTCTATCCTTAATCTGCGAGATCTTATCAGTAGTCTCTTGCACTAACTCAGGTCCTATCAACTGACCTTCTCCAACCTCAGCTCACATAATTGGCGAACGACACTTTCTACCATACAATGCCTCAAACAGAGCACATCTCTCACTAGAGTGATAACTATTGTTATACGAAAACTCAACCAACGGAAGATGAACATCACAACTTCCTCTGAAGTCCAGGACGCACGCTCTAAGCATGTCTTCCAAAGTCTGAATGGTACGCTCACTCTGACCATCGGTCTGAGGGTGGTAAGCCGTACTCATGTCTAAACGGGTTCCTAATGCCTCTTGATATGATCGAGATCGGCACACCATGTCTAGAAACTATCTCATTCAAATACAATCTAGCCAATCTATCCATCTTATAATCCTCCCGCATAGGTAGTAAATGAGTAGACTTAGTCAATCAGTCCATAATAACCCAGATTATGTCATGCCCACTACTAGTCCTCGGCAACTTAGTCACAAAATCCATAGCTATTCCTTCCTATTTCCATACGGGAATCTCAGGTTATTGGAGCAAGCCAGATGACCTTTGATGCTCAGCCTTAACCTTCAAACAAGTCAAACACTTACTAACATACTCAGCTATGTCCTTCTTTATACTCGGCCACCAATACCTATCCCTCAAGTTGTAATACATCTTATCAGCTCCTGGGTGTATAGAGTTCTTTGACTTATAGGCTTCATCCATTATCAAGGCTCTTATATCACCCTTCAAAGGTACCCATATTCGATGTAGGTAGTACAAAGTCCCATCATTTATCTGTTCTATCATCTCATCTAAACCTTTCTGCAATCCCACAAACTCATCCACAACCTCCTTCTGGGCCGCCAGTATCCTATCCTTGATACTTGACTAAAGGGTCATATTCAAAGCTCTATGTAGCACCCCCAAATAGGGTCACAGTGGAATAATATCTCCGGGAGCGTTACTTCATAGATCAATAACACAAGATATGAGAACGACCTCTAAAAGAGTCGTTTAAAATACGATACATTGGATTTATTAAAATTAGATCATAATAAATATCCCAAGAGGTAATGACTCCAAATCTTTTATCCCAAGAGGTAACTCTTTTTTTTGGTAAAGGGTTTCCCCGACAAATATATTAACCAAAATAAACAGTTAAGTACAAATGGAATGTGGCAGAAAGTACCACATTAACCTCAAGCTGCATACAGCTTGTTAAACAAGTGTTTATGACATGCCATAAACACAAAATGAGCCTAGTAAAATACATAAACTAAACTAGACATAAACCAAGATGAGAACATATAATCAAGCGAGCATCCCGCAACCCAGCAGCAACACGATAGGAGCAATAGAGATCCAAGTAAGGCTGCCTCCTTAAAAAACCTTTCCAAAGAAAACCCAGAGGGAAAAACCTTGGACAAGGCAAAAAGAGTACAACCCTCACCTGGTACTCCCATCATGGACAATACAATAGCTTGGAATCTTCCATTGGTCAAGCAGCAAACGAGACTTGGTAGACATCTTCTTGAACTTGAAAGTAACCAACTTCAATCTCACCGTAGAGAAAATAACGTCAACAATCTGACCCGGGGTCGAAGTCTTCTTCTTGAACAATCTACCATTCCTTTCCAGCCAAATGTAGTAGGAAGTAGCAGCAACAACGATCCTAGAGATAATACTGACGACTGTTTTACCCTTAGATAAAGGAACAATAAAAGCAACAACATCGCTAAGATGAGGAGGAATAGCGTCCATGCCGCAAAGAACACGAACCTTAGACCACACCTGCGAAGAAAAAGAACACTCAAAGAACAAGTGATCATGAGAGTCAGGAACCAAATCACACAAGGGGCATTTTAGCAGGTTTAAGTCGATACTCGGACCGACATCCCATTGCCGCAGCCTGTCTTGTGTCTTCAACTTCTGCTGAATAACCAACCACATATGAATGGCATGACGGGGAATACAATAAGAGAACTAGACAACATTATACCAATAAACCATATCCGCCCTAGATCGAATCGTATCCCAAACACAAGCCACCGAAAAAGGTCGTAAAACTCCATCCCTATCCCGCCATAGAATAACATCATTCATATCATCAAGTAACACAGGGACATGTAATTGAGCCAAAAAAGGAAATCATGATAGCCAATCAAGTGGCCATCTCCAAACACCATCAGAAATAAGGTTACTAACAGAGTTTTCAAGAGAAAAACCTGACCTCACAATATCCCGGTTAGAAAGCAAATCTTTAAGCGGGCACACATCTGTCCATCTATCAAACCAAACAGATGTAGATTTACCATTGTTAATCTTATGCCAAATAAAAGGTCTGATTGTTTGCTTACGCCATCCCCAACTAGCATCACCTCTACAAGGCAGATCCCAAAAACTACGACCTTTAAGCTTATACGTATGAACCCATCTAACCCATAGAGACTCCCTATGAGTGAGAATACTCCAAATATGAGTAGCCATTAAAGCAATATTAAAATCCTCTATTCTACGAATACCAAGGCCACCCTCATGCTTAGGCATGCTCACAGAATCCTAAGCAACTTTGGCTTTCCCTTTCTTCATCTCCCTATGGCACCAAAGAAAACCACGCATAAGCGTTTCTAAATAATGCACAATACGAGAAGGGAGGATAAAAACATAAGCCCAGTAAATATGCATGGAAGACAAAACAGACCAAATTAATTGGAGGCGACCAGCAAGTGATAAGAACTTATTTCTCCAGTCATTGACCCTACTTTCAAGCTTTTCAACAAGAATTTTACAATCTCAGAATAAAAGTCTGGAAGAAATAAGAGGAACACCCAAATACCTAACCGGCAAAACACCTTCAGTAAATGACATAGAGTTTAAGATAGATGCTTTAATAGCATTAGGGACATTACAAAAGTAAGCAGTGCTCTTGGGAATGCTATGAACAAGACTCGAAACCTGCTTAAATTCATCTAAAGCATCCATAATGACAGACACTGAGCTAGGATGACCATGAGAAAATAAGAAAAGGTCATCAGCAAAACATAGATTAATAATTCTTTGTTGTTCACAAAGATGATGATATTGGAATTCATCTGAATTTCGGACCTTACGATGCAACAATAAGGTAAGAATTTCCATAACAAGAGTAAAAAGATATGGAGATAACAGATCACCCTGTCACAAACCACGCTTACCCTTAAACCAGCCATGCACATTACCATTAACGCTAATAGAGTAAGAGGCTCTAGAAACACAACCATTGGACCATCTTTGGATGAAAACCAACCCATAAGGATAGTCTCAAGAAATTTCCAATCTATAGTGTCGTAAGCTTTTTGAATATCAACTTTAAAAGCACACCTAGGAGGACCACGTCTCCTATGATAGTTTCTCATAAGCTCTTGTGTAAGCAAGATATTATCAGAAATCCTACGATCAGGCATAAAAGCAGATTGGTTGATGCTAACAATATCACCCAACCCTTCTTTAACACGATTAGCAATAATCTTACTAATACACTTATATAGAACATTACAGCAAGAGATAGGCCTGTAGTCATTGATACAAGCTAGGGTAGTAACCTTAAGAATAAGGGATATAATAGTATGATTTAGTTCTTTAAGAAGCTTACCATTGGAGAAAAAATCCCTAATAGCACAAGTAATATCACCACCCACCACATCCCAAGCTTTCTTAAAGAAAGCAGCAGTAGTACCGTCAGGGCCCGGAGCCTTATCATCCCCCATAGAGAACATGACACTCTTGATTTCATCATCAGTGACATCACGTACCATACAATCAGCCTTAGAATTATCAAGGATACGTATAAAGAGATCATGGGCATCCAGAGGATTAGAAACTCCTTCAGCTCCAAGGAACTGATTATAGTGTTTAACAAAAGCACCAGGAACCTGATTACCATCATAAAAATTATTAGAAGAATCACTAACAATTTCAATTCTGTTTCTGGCGCATTTACTCTTCATGATCTTATGAAAATAGCTCGTATTAGAATCACCAGCCTTAAGCCACTCAACCTTAGCTTTATGTTGTAAGAAACGCTCCTCATCCAGAAGGGCTTCTTTAAATGCCAGTAAATAGTGAGCATGTTCTTCACGAAGGACAGATGAAGAAGGATCCCTATCAATTACTTTCTAAGCTTCATCAAGCTCAATACGGATCTTATTAACCCAATCATGAAGATTACCATGATTATGAAGTAATTTACAAAAAGGAAATTTCAACCCCTTTAGCCGTTTCACAACCTGATACATAGCATAACCCTCAATATGAACATTCCATCCAGAATCCACAATTTCACGAAAACCCTCCTTATAAACCAAAAAAATTGAAAACTTAAAAGGTTTTGGTTTCGGCTTTGTATCCATTAAGATTCGAAGAACACAAGGAGAATGGTCCGAGATACGATACGGCTTGAAAATAGCAAAAGACCCCGTAAAATCATCATTGAATTTCAGATTACCCATTATTCTATCGATCTTTTTAAGAATGCCATTAGAGCCTTTTGGTTTCTGATTCCAAGTAAAATGAAGCCCAGTAGAATTAACATCAGCGACCTCCATAGCTTGGACACATTCCTTGAAATCACGCATAGCAACATTCGGCTCATATCCACCCGAAGAATGATCTTCAATATTTAGGGCAGCGTTAAAATCACCTAAAAGAAGACCCCCTGGTTCGGCCCAACTATCACAACCCGTAACCTCCAACCATCCTTGTGAACTCCGATCGAGTCTAAATATTTTAAAACTAAACCCTAGTTTTCTAAATTAGGATTTTGTAATTTTTTAGGGTTAAAAAGGTTTTATTATTAAATTAATAAAGTGCAAATTAGGGTTTTGTAGTGGGTATTTAATGAAAAAGGTAATTTTTGGAAGTTAACGGATAATTAATTTGTGTTTTAAGGTTAAAATAGGGGTTTATTTGAAGTTAAAAAAGGTTATTAACTTTTAAGGTTTTTTAATAAACTAAATTGATAAAGTTCTAATCTTTTGACTCGGTTCGTGTTAAAAATGCAATCTTTCAACAAAACTTTCAACACTTCTTCTCATTAAAACGATCCTTACAAATATCAATTCTTATAAAGTCTACACAATCAAATTCAAAATGGCTACTATGGCAGAAAACGTTATTACTGCAGGTTCTAAAACCCATCCCACGATGCTCAAAAAAGTCATGTATGATAGTTGGAAGACCCGAATATGCTATATATCCGAAGCAAAGAGAATGGTGAAATGTTAAGAGACTCAGTTGAAAATGGTCCTTATAAATTCAAGTAAGAAATTACTGTTAAAGACACAGATGGCGTTACCGACATCTGTCATGCTCAAAGACTTGAAGACCTTAAAGGAGATGACAAGTTACGTTATGACAATGACATCAAAGCTGTTAACATACTTCTTCTCGGATTGCCAGTAGACATCTACACTCTCATCAACCACTATCAAACTAAAAGGAAATATGGGATCACGTCAAAGAACTTATGGAAGGCACAGAGATGACCAAGCAAGAATGTGAGTCTATGCTATATGATGAATTTGACAAATTCACATCTGAGCCTGGAGAATCAATCCACTCTTACTATCTAAGATTTGCTAAACTAATCAATGACATCAACATGATTCCTATATCTATGACACCTATGCAAATCAACACGAAGTTTGTAAATCATCTTCAACCCGAGTGGAGTACGTTTGTCACAGCAGCTAAACAAGCAAGAAATCTTCACAGTGTAACTTTTGATCAGTTGTACGCTTTCCTTAAACACAATGAAAGAGATGTTAAAGAAGTTTGAGAAATGCGACAACGATTCCCAAAACCACTTGCTTTATTAGAAAATACCTACAACCCACCTCCTTCATACAACAGTAATCCAACACAGTATCAAGCTCAACCATATGAAGTTTATCAACCATATCAACACTACCAATCAAGCACTCCAATAAACCAACAACTTATTCAGCCACCTCTACTTCAAAGCTATGCATCTTCAGTTGTTCAACAACCACCAACATTTCAACCTGATATCGAACTTGCTATACCAACCTTTCTTCCAACAAATGATCCAATAGCTAGTCTTTATAAAGCTATAATCTTTTTGAGTTTAGTGTACCGCTCAAAATTTCCTCCCACCAATAACCAACTTTAAACTTCGTTTAATCTAAGAACTCAAGCTACAATTCAAAACGGCCAAGTTACGATTCAGAATGTTTAAGGTAGACAGTCTCAAGGTTATACGGGCAATTCTGGAAATAATCAAGCTTCAGGAGCACGGGTTATCAATGCAGTTGTAAATACAGGGGCAAATCAAACAAGGGTAATCAGATGTTATAACTGCAATGGTGAAGGTCATATGGCTAAGTAGTGTACTACAAAGAAAAGGGTGAAAGATTCTGAATGGTTTAAGGATGTGTTAGGAATTGAGAAAAGACTCGGTCACTCCTAAAATATGTAGCTCATAGGTCTTAGATAGTTTTTGGAACCTTAGTAAGGTAAATGGGCCAAAGCTCATAGAAAGCCCATCAAGGCCTATGTGGGATGCGGAAATACGATGTATAAGTACCCTCTCCATTGCTTGGAGAGGGTGTTGGTTGGTTTCATTTCTCATACACATTATAATATAATATTCTCTCTTTCTTTCTATCAGTAGAAACCTTCCTTCTATCTCTTTCTCTCTCTAGTTTCTTCATTGATTGGTTAAGTGGTTAGATAAAACACATATTCTACAATTGGTATCAAGAGCCATAGGGTGATTTAGAAGGTTTTGTAAACGTTTTATTTTGGTTTTTGTTGCGTCATTTGGTTCGAACATCACAAAAGATTTTCATCTTTTGGGTGTTCAAAAACCATAATGCTTTCATCTTTCTTCTTATTCTATCTTAGTATAAGCTAGTTGTACTAGAAAAACCTAGAAAAAACATTAAAAACTTGTTCTTTTTGAGTCTTTTTGGTTTGAAAAGGGTTTTGTACTCAAAATCTTGATTTCATATTTTTTGTGTTAAAAACCATAAAGTTTATGTTTTTGAGGTTCTAATAAGCTTAGGATAGCAAGTTGTACAAGAAAAATCAAGTAAAAATGTCAAAAAGTGTGTCTTTAAGTGTTTTGAAAAAAGTAGGTTTCGAACTGGTCTAGGCGAATTATACGTGTTCCTCTAGGAGAATTATACCACTTTGCTTGGGAGAATTATACCACTTTGCTTGGGAGAATTATACCACTTTGCTTGGGTGATTTATACACTTCTCTTGAGTGATTTATACACTTCTCTTGGGTGATTTATACACTTCTCTTGGGAGATTTATACCATTTTTCTTGGGTGATTTATACATCTCCATTAGGTGACTTATACAGTTTATTCTTTGATTTGTAGAATCCCGTGAAATATTAACTTATTTTCCTGGTTTTATTAAGAATTGTAAAATCCAGTGTAATTCCATTACTTTAACACTTAAACAAACATCACTTTAACACATTAACCTCTAATCACTGAATGATCAAAAAGTTATCTTTTCTCATTTAATCAATCAATTCAAAATGACAACTTTAGCAGAATTCATGATCATTGCCGGTGCGGACAACCGTCCCCCCATGTTGGAGAAATCTATGTATGACTCTTGGAAGAGTCGTATGGAACTATACATGGAGAATAGAGAAAACAAGAGAATGATTCTTAACTCTGTTCAAAATGGTCCACTTGTATGGCCTACTATTGTTCAAGAGGATGACACCACTAGGACAAAGAAATATGAAGATCTTTTAGTTACAGAGAAACTTCAAGCTGACTGTGATCTCAAAGCTACCAACATTGTTCTTCAAGGTCTTTCACCGGATGTGTATGCCATTCTCAATCATCATAAAGTTTCCAAAGAGATATGGTACAGATTTAAGCTTCTTATGCAAGGCACAAAATTGTCATTACAAAAAAGGGAATGTAAATTGTATGATGAGTTTTATAAGTTTTCATTTGTGAAGGGTGAAACATTGTATCAGTACTACTGGAGATATACTCAACTAATCAATAACATGACCGTTATCAACATGTCAATGAGACAAGTTCAAGTGAATACGAAGTTTCTGAACAGTCTATCGCCAGAATGGAGCAAATTTGTGATGGATGTGAAGTTGGCTAGAGATTTGCATACTACAAACTATGATCAATTGTATTCCTATCTTGAACAACATGAGGCTCATGCAAATGAAACTCGCTTGATGCGTGAACGATACCAAGATCCTTTTGCCTTTGTTGCCAATTTCAATCAACCGCCGTCACACATTACCAACTATCATTCTCTATACAACACTACACAGTTTCCTCAACAAACAAACACAATGATTCCACAAGTTTACTTTCCTCAATCATATTCACCAATGAATGCATCACCTCATCTATCACAACCACAAATCAGTTATTCATCTGTTCCACCATCACAACAATACTAGTGTCATATGGATCATCAAACCTTATCTATTCCACAAATTGCTTATCATTCACCTTAAGTTTCAACTCAACCAATGACTGAGTTTCCTCAATTAGACTCAACCAAATATTGAAAGTGCATAACGATATTGCTAACAATTGCAAATTAGTATCTTGAACAATTGCTTATCATTCACCTTAAGTTTCAACTCAACCAATGACTGAGTTTCCTCATAATGGCTTTCCTGTCAGATGTAGCTGCTTCAAGGTTACCTTTAACCAATAATCAACTTAGAACTTCCTCTAATCTGAGAAACCATGCCACTATTCAAGACAACAGGTTACTGTGCAACAAGTTCAAGGGAGGCAAGGACAAAGTTATGCTGGCACCAACTATAAGGGTAATGCTACTAGTTCTAGGGGAAACGATGCAGGAGGGCAGGCAAGGGTTGTAAAATGTTATAATTGTCAAGGTGAAGGACACATGGCTAAGCAATGCACTCAGCTTAAGAGGCCAAGGAATGCTGCATGGTTTAAGGACAAGGCAATGTTGGTTGAAGCACATGAATCTGGTCAAATATTAGATGAAGAGAAACTAGTATTTCTTGCAGATCCAGGCTTTCCAAAAGGTCAAGCTACTCAGACAACCATTCTAAACAATGCTTCTTTCCAGGCTGAGGATCTAGATGCTTATGATTTTGAATGTGATGATGTCTCTATTGCACAAGCGGTTTTGATGGCTTTAAGATGGCCAATCTTCCAACTATGGTTTAGAAGTTATCTCAGAGGTACCATCATTCTCAAACCATATCATAATGACATAGACAAGCATAGTGAGCAGCGCCATACAAGATTTTTGAAACAAAAACACCAGTTGTTGAGTTACTCAATAATGAATAACAAGTGATAGCAATATCATTATGCCACATTCAATATTTGCAAAGAAACACAACAAGCAAGCTGTTCAAGATACTAATTACAGTATGCACAAATCAAGATAAATGATATTTCCTTAATTGAACAAATGTCTGAACAAATATTAATCAAAAATGTTTGAGTGGGGTTGAGAGGATGGGGAGGGGTGGTGATTTTGGTGTGAGTTTGGAGTGGAGAGTGGAGTGGGGGTAAGTAGAGGGAGAGGGAGGGTGGGGGAAGTTTTGGAGGTAGTTGAGGTGGGGGGGGGGATGAATGTATACGAGGGATGTGTATGGCGGGTGGTGAGAAGTGTGGATGTTTGAGTTTGGGGTGGGGATAGAGTGTGAGGTGTTTGAAGTACGGGTGAGGGGGAGAGAGGGGTTGGGTTGTAGGGGGGAGTATTGGAGACGTGGTTTGTTGTAGGGGTCAGTGGGTTTGGGTGTGGGTTTTTTGGTTGGGAGGGGGGTGGGGGGGGGATTGATGGTAGGTGGGGAGAGAGGGGGGAGGAGAGAGAGTTGGGGTGGGCGTAGGGGGGGAGAATGGAGTTATGGGGGTGAGGAGAGAGGTGGAGGGGTATGTGGGGAAGTGGTGTTGAAGTTGGTTAGAGGGGGGGGGAGGTAATGGGGAGGGGGTTGGGGGTTTTGAAGTGAGGGAGGAGGGGGATGGTTAGGGGTGGAGGATAGAGGAAACAAAAATAGATATTTGGGGGGTGGAGGTTAGTGATATGGGGGGGATGAGTGTAGGGGGGTTTGGTGTGCGGTAAGGTTAGGATGGAGTGTATCAAAATTTTGAGTGGCGGGGTAGTGGATGTGTTGTGGGGGCAACACAACAAAAATAAAAAACATAAAGAGGTGTGGGGTAGGAGAATGGGCAGATTAATGGATTGCTGGGGTATTCGAAGATAGGTTTTGTGGGTTTGTAGGGAACGTGTGGGGGGAGGAAGAGAGGTGGTGCGATGTAGGTGTTGTAGGGTTGGACTGAGGGGGGTGGGGATGGGGTTTTGTAGGGGTGGAGTGGCAATATAGAAGCTTTTTAGAGGAGAGGGTGATGGGGAGGGGGACACGGAAAGTTTGTTTAAATGGGTTTGATGGACGTATGGGTATAACGGTGAGTTTTATGGTATATGAGGGGATTTGTGTAGTGGAATGGAATGATGGTTTTTGTAAGTGTGGTGTGAACATTGAGGTGAGTGGGGTAATATTAGAGAGGATCGGGGTGGTATGGGATATATATGTGAAGAGATGGTTGGAAGTGTAGAGGTGTGATTTGATAATGATTGGGTGAAGAGGGGGGGAGGAGATGTGAGGGCAAAATTAGGAGGGAATGGGGGTTTGTTGAAGGGGGTGGGATGAGAGGAGTGTGATGTGACTTCTGATAAGGGGGTTTAATAGGGGATGTGAGGGTATTTGATGTTATTAATGATGAGTTTGTGGAAATGGTTGACTCGTATGGGGCGGAGGAAAGGAAGGTTTGGTGAGATGATGGATTGAATAGAGACTGTAAGAATGAGTTGGGTGTATTTACAATACAGAAAAATGGAGAGGTAGGGTTGAGGTGGAGAGGGGAGATGGTTGTTTGAGCGGTGTGTGGATAGGGTTGGTGTTATTGAAGTGGGTGGAGGGGGTGATTAGGAAGGAGGGGGTGCAGTGGGCGAAATGAGGAACCAAAGAGGTTTGGGTGTGGTTGATTCTAAATAAATTATTTAAATTTAGGGAGTTGAGTGGTTTGGAGAGGATTGATGGTTAAGGGGTATGGGAATAGAAGCGCCAATATGAAGCTTGAAAAACTTATTGGTATGGAGAGTTGAAAATGGAAATTAGTGAATTATGACTAAGAAGGTGTAATGTCATTGGGGTTAGGTAATTAAAAATTCTTTGCTGTATTTTTTTTTTATATTATTGTTAAGGATTAGTAGTGTGTGGCCCAATAGTTTGGTCGGAGATATTGAGTATACTTTAAAAAAAGTTAAAGGACGTATGGGGTAGGATAGCTTTTGAGATGTGGGGATATTAAATGAAGACCCCCAACCCCCCTGGGTTTAGTAAGGAGGTGTATTGGCTAGTTAAATTGTAAACGAAAGGAATGGGTTTGGGAGAAGAAAGAGGAATAGTAAGGGAGAGTTAGAGGTTGTATTGGAGTGGAGAGGGGAAATTGGGAAGATAGGGGTGAAAGTAGGTAGGGAGGGTGTAGTGGTGTGAGGATCACCACCCACACCACCAGGTGGTATTTAGGGTTGAAGAGGGTGGACGTGTGAGGTTAGGAGATGGGAGGGTATTGTAAGATTAGGGAGTTTTATGGGGGAATTGTCTGTAAGTGGGTTTGAGTGTAGCGTTGTTAGGTAGGTTACATCCACACACACACTAAAGTTTTAGGGTATATGAAAAGGGTAATTATAATGACTGAGAGATGTGATTTTTAGGTGTAATTTGTGTGATACGACCAACACAGGTTAGGGCGAAATATGTTTTTAGATGGTTGGTTGTAGTTGTGGGTTGTGTGAGGGGGACTGGGGGGAGGGGTTGGGTGATTGTGTTGGGAAGGATCAGGGTAATGAAGGTGGTAGGTTTGTGAGTGTATAGGGGTGAGATTATGGATTTAGGGGGTTGGGGTGTCTTTGGGGGGATTGTAAGAAGGAGAGGTGGGGTTTATCGGGGGTGATGGGGCTGCCAAACAAAAAGATGTGGGTTAGTGGGGAAGTAGGGTGGGGAGTGTTGTTTTGGGGTGAGGCTGGTGGGAGATCTAGGTGGTGAATGTGGCTGGAGCAGCGGGTGGGGAATGAGAAATAAGAGTGGTTGCGTGTTAGGTGATGGGCAGCGTGGGGGAAGAATAGTTTGGAAGGGTGAAACAACACACAATGAGTGATTGTTTGGGAGGGTTTGGAAAACTATAAGGTGGGAGGGGGGGAAGAGTGGGAGGGTGGGGGTGTGAGGGGTGGGAGGTGGTGAAAATTAGGGTTAGGTTTGGGGTAATGGAGTGGGTGGAAGGTATTTTGGGGGTAGTGGTGGGGTGGAGGGTGGTGGTGATGGGGTAGGGGTGGGTGGGTGGGATATAGGGGAGTGGGGCGTGAGGAGGTGTGTTGGTGTGGACTAGTGGAGAGGGTTGGGGGGTGCCTAGGGAATGGGTTGAGGGGGTTGTAGGGGGTAGGTGGGTGAGGAGGGGTTAAGCTAGCGGATGGTGGTAGAGGTATGATTAGGAAGAGGAGGGTGGGAGTGGGAGGATGTATGGAGGGTGTGGTTTTGGAGGTAGGGGAAATTTTGGGTATGGGTGGGTGCAGGGGGTTGTGGATGTTGTGGATGGGGGGGTGGGTAGGGTGGGTGGTACCAGGGGGTGGCAGTAGGGAGAGGGATGTGGGGTAGTGGGGGGAAGGGGATGTGAGGGAGATGAGTGGTGAATGTAGGGGGGAGGGGGTGTTTTTGGGAAGGTGATGGGGGATGGTAGGGGTGTTGGTATTGTATGAGTTTATTTTAGGGGGTGGGAGTGGGGGGGCGGGAGGTGGAGTAGTGTGGTGTGTTCTACGGGTTAGAGGGAGAGAGTTGTGTTGGTATGTTGAGGATGGGAGGTGGATTGTATGGGTGTGGAGTTAGGATATAAATACGACGAAAAAAAATGGGAGATAGGCTAAACAGGAAAAGAATAAGAAGTCACTTAACCGCTGAGCTTGAGAGATACTAAAAGAACTGAGTCAAAAATTTTGAACCGAGACTTAATTATTGATTTAAAGCACTCATGAAAAAATTAATTATTCCCAATGGATATCTATGATTAAGGAAAAACTTGCACTTAAGCGACACATTTGACTCAACTTGAACAAAAAGCACTTTTCTAATCAAATCAAGGAAAAGGAATCTTTATTGTAAACATTTACTATTTTCAAAAATAAATCCAAAGAAAAAGAAAGTAAATATATGGACAAGAAATTGATTTAGAAAAGAAAATAAAGGAATTGGATAATATTGTTTATAAAGTGGGTCACTATGCTCAAAAGTTCACATGTAACAAATGCTCAAGTTTTTTTGTGAATGACAAAAAACCCCCACACTAACAAGCTCTAGTAATCAAAATCCATTTTATCTCTCAGAAAGCTCAGAGATTAAGCCATCCTGTAACGATGTAGTGTAATAATATCTAGTCAACATGCTGTTATTCTTGTGATTAATGATGAACAGACATTGATTTTGGAAGAAGTAAGTCGATCTGAAATGCTTGTAAAACAAAACGATCTAATTTCAAAAGAAAAGAAAATTAATACTACTCCAATTAATTATGTTGAGTTAAATCGATTACTAGAAGATCTTGGTAAACGTTTTGTCTCACAACGAGAATTGTCTACTGAACAAGCTTTCTGGTTACAAACTTTACACCCTAATACTGACTAATTTGATATTTTACCTGTCAAAATTGAGGCTCCTAGGGAACTTCCTAAGGTAAGTGTGGTAAATACAAGCCTTAAAAAGCTTAAATACCATTTTGGCAAGTTTGACACCGTGGTGAAAAAGCGGATTACACCTGATGCTATTACAGAAGGGGAATGGGGTTTTTTTTTTGGGGTAAAGGGACACTACCCCGGTAAAATATATTACACCAAAAAAGCGTTGAAGTACAATGGATATAGGTGAATTCCTATATCACAGCCAGTTACATGGGCAACAAACCAGCATAAACGTGCAACTAACAAACAAACCTATATAAGAGTGACATACCACTCTAATGAACTACCAAAAACAAAAACCAGTAGAGAAAGAAACAATGAAAACTATTTTCTACCACTCATGCTTAACTTGAAGTCACGGTATTCCTTAAGAGCACCATGTAGATCTACCACTTGATCCTCATATCCGTCATAGAAGTCAAAATCCTCTTCTTCAAGTTGATTACCACCTCCCATAAACGTACCATATGAAGTAAAACCATCCTCACCATCAATACTATCAGATTCATTAATAACATCCCATTTTTTCAACACGCAGGAGACTACAACATTCTTAACCTGTGACTATCACCAAACCATAATTCAAAGACTAGACATACTAGCATCCTTATTCTCATCCAAAAACAGAATTAACAAATGATCACTAACCTTTGTTTGAGCCTAACCAGAATCACCCATATCATCAACCCATCAACATTACAACATCAAACGATTAGCCCGTATTCAAACACAGGATTTGAACACCCGAGCATACTAGCCCTAACACCATTACATTACCCATAATTATTAGGTTAAACACTAGATGAGGCTTGATTTATTAAGAGACCCCCCTTTTTGTATCTCCACCTTTTCTTTTGCTGCCAAATCACCTAGAAATTAGGTTTGTTTCAGCCTAAGACCAACCAAATACCTGAATCCAGCTTCCCTTCTTATCTTCTTTATGTGCACTTGAAACTTCCGTAAAACCATCATCATTCTCTACCATAACAGTAGCCTTTGTATCCCTAGCAGAATT
Organism: Tanacetum coccineum; assembly: GCA_026074375.1. Classification (NCBI taxonomy): domain Eukaryota; kingdom Viridiplantae; phylum Streptophyta; class Magnoliopsida; order Asterales; family Asteraceae; genus Tanacetum; species Tanacetum coccineum. The sequence continues at coordinate 4,064 of BQNB010027478.1, read as the reverse complement.
ATTAGGAACCTCCTCACGAACTCCTGTTTTAGACATAAATCAAACTCATGGTCCAAAACTCTTTACAATCAAAACAATGTGGAGGCTTCCACTCATACTCAACACGAACAATCTCCTTAATATAACCATCCCCCTCCTCTTCTGAATAGCCATAATCACCTCCTTCTTTAAACCAACAACCGCGTCTATCTCAATTAGAGCCCTTGCAAACGAATTCGTCCCCATGATTCCACACACATAGAACTAGTAAAAGCATCAAGCATGATAGGTTTACCAATTTGAGTAGCAAGCAAGCTCAAACCATCCTCCGAGTATGCAAGAACAGGAACGTTGTACAACTTTACCCAAACCGGAACTTTGGTGACCTCACCTCTTTTCAACGATACACTAGGTGACCATTTGCTCAGAATAATAGGTGACTTGCGAATCAACCACGGTCCCTTTTCAATCACTTGATCCCTACCTGATTTTGTAGCAAACTTAAACAAGTAGACACCATCATCATTCCTTGTAATCCTTTCAAAACCAAACTTCCTCCACGTATTCGACACATATTGCTGAACAACCGGGAAAGAAGGATCCTTACCAAGGAAAAAACCCACTATGGAGTTTTCATACCTACCTTTAACCTTTGCAGCCGCGGCCTTAGGAAGCACACAATCAACGGATTCGACTTTTTCATCATTAACAAGTGTACGAAAGTGTACCTTATTACTAGCTTCGTTAGGCCTTAGCAAACTCGCAAATGAACCACCTGTTTTGAGACCATCATCTTTAGCAGCCACATTACTTACATTAGCAGCAACATCATTAGTAATCGTAGGATCAGATCCCAAATTGCTACTACCCAAGCCTTGAGTACTAGAAACAGCACTCACCTTACTTACGCCTTCAAAACTCACCTTGCTGCCACTCCCCTCAACATTAATAGGTTTAGCACCCTCTTGCACATCCGAGGACACAACGCGAGCAGGTTTTCGAAGAATACTTTTTGGAACATTGATCACACCATCAATACTCTTAACTCGCTTTGCAATATCCCCAAGAATTGGAGCTGCACCAGCACCATCTTTCGAAACCCCTTCCTTTGACGAACCACCATCCTTCTTCTTCACACCACTACCAAGAAAACCCCTCTCCATTAAACCCCAACCACGAAAATCAAACAAACAACCCTAAACTAGCAGCAACAAACGAAAAGAAACCCTAATTCAGAATTAGGGTTCCAACCGAAACAAACCCAATAGCTAATCAAACTCCATGTAATCGTCCAGCAATGATGATAAAGAATTAAGGATTAATAACAGAATGTTAAAAACCCTCACCCTTATAAGCCAATTAAGAATCAAAATCACACCAAGTGAAACAGTAGACGAACCAAAAGAGGGTAAGAACAGATCACGAGTAAACCCTAATCGTTAAGGATCAAACAGATCGCATCCAAGCCCTAGCAATATAATAATAATATAAGGAAACAAACCCTAATCGTCCCACCAATCAGAAATCACTAACCAATTATGGGAAAGAAACCCTAATCGCTAAATCAAATAAACCCTTATCGATGCTAGTAATTAAAACCAAGAATCGATCCTAAAAGAATCAAAACCTGATTTAAATACAAAACAACCGACTTAGAATTGAAAGAAGAAAAGAAATAGGATTAAGAACCCAAAACACGAATTAGTAATCAGATCAGTAAAGAAAAATCAAGGGTAAGCATCCCAAAAATTCGCCCACACAAGAGAGAGGTTTTCTATTGATCATATGAGTCTTTTGGGGAATGGGGGTTTGAACACACTAAAGCTGTTTTTCTAAATGAAATTATTCTATTTTTAAAGACCTTAAGAGACATATTCAATGTTTTTGATAAAGATCTTCTAAATAAGGTAACGGAAGTACAAATAGTTTTTAACCAGGTGGAAGCTGCTGTTCAACAGTGTTCTGTAGAAAAACAGTGTTTTGAAATTCATAAGAAATAACTTTTTCTTGACAATGATCGACTCTTACACCAAATCATGTCTCAAGATGTTATGCTATGTGTGATGAATTCTACTGCTGTTTTGGGTGACTGTGAATTTGGAAATGCAAAGTAGTGAATCTTGTGATAAGTGTTCCGATCTTGATGCTGAGCTTTTGAAACAACAAAATGCGTAAAATACTTTGAAAATTTTGTACTTTAAAACAAACTTTTTGAAAAACATTGCATTTTTCTCTTGAGCTTGCAATGCAAATCAATCAAGAAATTTTTCAAAAGGACAAATCATGTAATAATCAAAATGCTCTTGAAATTCTAGAATATTTTGAAAATAACAATTTGAAAGCTTAGCTACAAGCTAAAGACACTACCATTCGTAAGTTGAAGGAACATATCAAATCTATGAGAGGAAATGACAAGGAGGAGAAAGTGAAACAAGATATGGATAATTCTAACACCATAAACAATGAGTAGACATAGTGGGTGGCAAAATTACTCTCTGAAATGACTTTTTACATAAAGAAATTGAGCATTTGAAAAAGATTTACACAAAGAACAATTTGAGATTCAATTAAAAGGACATGTGTTAGCTCTAGGGAACATTGTGACTCTTTTGTTGCTCAATTGAATTCTAAGTCTATGGAAAATGCAGATTTAAAAGGTCAAATGCAAGAAAAGGTTTAGTGACAACAGCATTACAAAATGAATTAAGGAGATTAAAAGGTAAAAATATTCTTGATAATACCACCACAATAACTAATTCCACCACTATTGCTCTAGGGATGTTCAAACTTGATTTAGATCCTCTAGCTCCTAGGTTATTGAAAAATAAGGACGCTCACGATGTAGACTATCTTAAAGTACACTAAGGAACAAGAAGATCATCTTTAGGGAATATCAAACAAAGCAAAAGCAAAACAACCATTTAGAAATGCAAATAGACTTTGCCTGTAACTTGCCAAAAGAATTTAGGAGTTACTTCTGTATATGTACAAGAGACATGCCCTAGTTTCACAAAACCTAGTGAGAAATTGGTTGTTGTCACACCAATGAACAAAGTCAAGAAAGTTAGGTTTTCTGAACCTCTCACATCCTCAAGCAACATTCATAAACAGGTAGAGTCATCCAAAACACCAGATTCTAACACACCTGTGTTGCCTTCTACAGGATTGAAGAGTTCTACTAGTGCTAGCAGATCACAGCCTACAGGCAATAAAAAGAATGATAGGATCTCGCAAACACCAAGTAGCAACATGAAGAATAAAGTAGAAGTCCAACTTAGGAGAGCTAATTTAAGTTCTAATAAAAAGAATCGTGTTAAAGACCCTATTTGTGATGCAAATGTTAAGCATACTATGTTAAATGCGAATTCTGAGTTAATTTGTGTTAAATGTAAACAATGTATGTTTGATGCAAATCATGATGTGTGTTTCCTTGATTTTGTGAATGATGTGAATGTGCGCTCTAAATCTAAGTCTGCTAAGCAAAGCCAACAACATAATATTTAGAAACCTACGGGTAAAGTGTTCACTGAAGTAGGATATAAGTGGAAACCAACAGGAAAACTTTTCACTTTAGTTGGTAACTCGTGCCCTTTAACTAGGTTTACTTCTACTAAAGTAATGCCTCTTAAGAAAACCACTTCTCACTCAGTAGAAACACAAAAACCAAAGATTAAAGTCTATAGCAGGAGACCCAAACAATAAAAATCTGTAGGTTCGAGTAAGAAATCTATGATTATAGAATCTAGGATTGCTAACAACTCAGAACCCAATCATTCTTGGAGATTCAATGCTACAGATGTTCCATCTTCTTCTTCTCTTGTCAATGACAGATTGTCCAGATTGTTTTATGGTATCTGAACTCTGGATGTTCAAAACATATGACAGGAAACCGTTCTCAGCTCATGAACTTCGTCAGTAAATTTTTAGGAACTGTAAGATTCAGAAACGACCAGATTGCAAAGATTATAAAGACTTCTCCAATCTGTCTACTATCAAAAGCTTCAAAGATAAAAGCTGGTTATGGCACCATCGGTTATCTCATTTCAACTTTGGTACTATAAATAAGCTAGCCAAAGACGGTCTTG
>BQNB010027477.1:12883-54319 GCA_026074375.1 Tanacetum coccineum | reverse complement strand
AAAGGCCAAGGGTGGGTATTTATAGAAAAAATCCCAAATGTTGTAAAAACATTTCGTGAGTGTCGCGCTGCCTATGCGTCAGCGCGTAGTCAGCGCGCCAAATTCCCAAAATGCTTTCTTCGAGATTTTAGCGTTTTAAATACATGCACTTGTTAAACCCCCAATTGTACTTCATGTTATGACCTTTCAATCGTTCTTACATTCAAAGTCAACCAACTCAAATAGCCATTTGATAAAAACATTTGTGAAGTATTTAAAAGCATTTTGCTTATTTGATATTGTAAAGAGAGAAAAGAGTTATCGGAAAAGGGGTATTTTAGGTATTCCTCAAAGTGTAACTAGATTATTTGGGATCCAACTAAAGGTTTGAAAAGATAGTTAATAGTACAAGAGAATATTCTTGGAATATTCTTTGCTTGGAGAGAAAGGGGGAAGAATTTGAAATTTAAATTTCAAATTAAATTAGCTACAAGTTGGATAAGAGAGAATGGGTTGTGAATGAGTTGGCATAAGTTGGTATGATGTGATAGAAAAGATCCTATTGATCTTGGTTTGAAATGGATGGCGAGGATGTGAAGAAGAGAGGTAAGTTGGATTAGTAAAGTGGCAAGATCAATGGTAGAAATAGAGGTGTATATGAGTGAGAAGTGTATGTTTGTGAGAGGAAGTGTGTTTGTTTAAAATGAGAGTTCAATCCAAGGGTTGATAAGAGAATGGGGTATATTGTATTGATGAGGTAGCTTGATCAAGGGTAGTAAAGAAAGTATGTTTGTTGTGTTTATTTGAAATTAATCTAAGGGTGAAGAAAAAAATAAGGTAACTTGGATTGATGAAGTGGATTGATTAAGGGTGAGGATGATAGAGAGTGTGTGTGAAATTTAAATGATGTGGAGAAGAATATGAATAGTGGATGAGTGGTGAAGAATGTTTTGATAGGATGTGGAGGATTCATTGTTTAGGTAGGAAATGTAGGAGACATAGAAGTATAACAAGTATAAGAGAAGTACATTGTGTAAGGGAATAAGATTTGAGGTTTATTTGGTGAAGGTTTATGTGTATTAAGGTTTGAAGATGAAGATAAAGATAAGGATGAAATCAAAGGATTGATTTGGATAAATAATCACATTGCCAATTATGGGAAAAAGAGTGGGAAAAAATGTGGATTATGGGATTGTTTAGGAAGAAGTAATGGTTTTGAAGTGTGTGTGGAAGCGATAAAATCACTTGTTGGTGTTAAAAAGAGTAAACAAGTTGATTTGAAGAATGGGTAGAGGGAATTGCGTAGAGAAGTGTGGACTTGTACATGTTGGGGATACATGTGAGTTTGTAAAAACATTTGGTATGGGTTAAGGAAGTAAGAAAAAACTCAAAGTATGATTATACTTTCCACATTCCACAAATCAATTAGTTCATTATAGTCATTAATCCATGAAATAATCAACAATGGATTTGATCACTATCGTCTTTATGCAACGTAGCTAAGTGCTTTGCCATTTTAAGTAAAGCATATCCATAATAGGAAAGGATGCGTTTATGCAAAGTGACCTTTGACTTAGTTTGACCAATAAGGGAGTAAAACCCGTTTCGTGATTAGGAACAACGTAAATTCGGATTAAGGTCAAATGATTACTTTTGCTTGTTGGTATGTTGAAAGTATAATCATACTAGGTTTATAAAGAATTCTCGGCCTTGGCTAGAGGCGCTTGATAAAAGTTTTGAGTAGGCGATTTATAGAAAAACAAGAGGATTTGTTTTTGCTCCTCTCTAAGTATAAACCTCATTTGGAGTGTTCCTAAATGCACAAGTATCATGTACATACATTTGTTGAAGTTTTCACATGTGTCGGGTAAGAGGAAAGCCGACTATTGTTAAATCCGTAAAACAGATTTCGCGTGTGACGCGTGCCCATCGCGCCAAATGGTGAAATCCAGTTTTGCGGATTTAGGCTACCGTTTGTGATTTTATGTTTTGCGAATGTTTATTTATCATTGTTAAAACATTAAGGAGATCCTAGTCAATGTTGCACCAACAATATCCCCCCTTTTTGATGTTGACAAAATTAAATTTCAGGAAAGAAATAAAATTACAAAATAGCAAAGATAAAGACCGTCTTGATGTAGTTCGGCGTCTTTGATCTTGCGGCCTTACTGATGGGAAAAAACAAAAGGGGGGTGAATAGTTTGCGCTTTTTAATTTAAGGTTTATGTTTGTTTGGTGAAATTTAGATTCGACTTTTGTGAATTCAATGCTTGCACAATATGAATCAATTTATAAGTTATATGAATTGATTAAGTAAGGACAAGAGATAAGAGGGAAGAACAATCAAACCAAACGCGGGAGTGATTTTAGTTGGTTCCGGTAATGAAGCACCTCTACTGCCTCTACTCCACTCCCCGAGCACCTAACTCGAGAGTTTTCTTCACTATGTCAACAAACTCCCTTATGGCGGAGAAAACCATACACAACGTTGCTTACACCAATTTACGACACAAAGCTAAATGCCGAGTTCTAAATCGCTTAGTAGAACCAATCTATCACAACACAATCTTCACGGACTTGTTCACGACTTCTCAACTTTCATGTCTTCTTCACAAACTTCAAGCTTCTTCACAAAAACTTCACGATTTACTTCACCCACTACTTATATCACAATATATAAACATACTTGGTAAGATCACCACGATCTAACTATACGTACAAAGATCGCCAAGATATAGCTACTACACACAAATACAAGATATACAATTGATTTACAAATATGTGATATGAATGCAACAAGGTTGCAATACACACTAAGGTAAAATACTTCTTTACTTGATGAGGAAGTATTCTTCTCTTGCACTTGAGAATTATGTTGGATCACTTAGAAATAAAAGCCTTTATGATTAAATGTCAAAGGATTTAGAGTGGATATGTGGAGCTTTTTGAGCAGAAGAATATGAGTGCAAATAAGAGTGAGAAAATAGTGGGGAAAAGTCCAGTATTTATAGGACAAACTGGAGGAGCGTCAGTCTATGGGCGGTCCCCTTAAATAGGTGGGCAGTCCCCTTAAAATTAAAGAGGCCGCCCTAGACTAGGGGCTCCCCAGTTTTTCTTTTGTGTAGGGGGGTTTTCTGGGAACTGTTTCTAGCGTTTTAGGTCTGAAATTTGAATTTCAAAATGTTTATTTTGAATAAAGCATTTCTTTTTATTGTAGAAAATATTTTGTAATGTTTATAACTTCTCTGCCTAAACGTTGTAATTTAATTGATAAGATCGTAGATTATTCGTATAGGTGGTATTCTACTAGGAACAAATTGTCTTCCATCACACGAAACAATTGGCTTCGAAACCCTTTAGAGGTTTCTACTTTGTAATCGTTTTTCTAGCTCCTTGCTAGTTTCTAATATAATTCCCGCTGTTAAAAAAAGACGTGAAAAATATTAATAATGTTTTTAGGCATTATATTTTGTCAACAATCTCCCCTTTTTGATGATTACAAAATTTAAACTCATTAAATGTAAAATTATTTTTAAACAAGTATTTAGTGAGTTTCATGTCATTTCTCCCCCCTTTTTGTAGAATCAAAAAGACGTCGTCGAGAATTGCTAATTAGATCGACGGGAAATAAATGCTCCCCCTTGATGTGTGCTCCCCCTCGTTCGAGGGCACCAAGGAATTGAGCTATGGTTTCTTGGCTACAAAAACGAGTTAGAACAATACAAATATTTCTAACATGTAGCAAGAAGGAAGGAAAAATATGACAAGTGCAAGCAAACATCAAAGCAAAAGATACTTCATTCATTTAGGACGATGTGTGTGAACAACACACAAGCATACATAAAAAGAAAAACAAATATGCTTTAGAAGCATATTAATACATCATAAAAGAAATCCTAAATAGCCATAGAAGGATTTTTGACTTGCTTGCAACACAAAAGGGTTTGACGATTATTTGTAGACATATTATGAGATTAGTTGGTTGTTGATGGAGAGTTTGGAGCGGAAGCGGTTATGGAAGGGTAATCTCTTTGAACTCTAGGTGGTGGATGTGGTCGAGTGAGGAGGAATTCAATCCAATTGATATCCTCACTTAAAGCAAGGAATTGTTTTTGGGTGAAGATACAACAAGGGCAATACCCAACATGGGTTTTAACTTGGTTAATGTTGAGGGTGTGTGTTAGGTTTAGAGAGTAAGGTGATGAGGGAATGTTGTTTTGTTGTTGAGAAAGATGCATGGCTAAGAGGTTTGATAGGTCTTGTAGTTGATTAATGTCATCAACTAGGCTTTCTCTACTTGGATATAGAGGTGATGTGTGTTAAGTTTGGTTGTCACTTTGAGGTGGAGCTTGAGTGTGAGTAACATGTGAATTGATGGGTGAGATGGGAAATGGAGGATGTGAGACAACTTGTGGTGATGTGGGAGTGTCCTTAATGTAAGGAGTTTGATTGTCACTTTGAGATAGAGCTTGAGTGTGAGTAACAAGTGAATTGATGGGTGAGATAGGAAATAGAGTATGTAAGATAACTTGTGGTGATGTGGGAATGTCCTTAATGTAAGGATTTGGTAATGCTTGATTGGGGTGATTGTTTTCTTGAGATGGTTCATGATGAGGAGTGAGTGGTTTTGGCATTGGTGTAGGTGAATTTACATTGAGCTTATTAGATGTGTTACAAGGGTTTAGTTTCTTCCTCCAAATGGGTTTCACACTCATTTTGGCTACCCTTGATGGTTTGGATGTGGGTTTGTTAGGAGATGTCATTGGTGAGGATGATAGTGATGATGATGGTTAAGGATGTATTTATAGCGGAGGAAATGTTTAAATTAGGAAGAATGAACATTTAAAGGATCAAATCCAAGAAATGTTTGTGAATTTAGGGAAACAATAGCTAAGTCTAGAGGGTATTTGGTCAAAGAGGGGTGAAAATACTATTTTACCCGTGACTATCTAGGTCGGTCCCCTTAATTAGGGGTCGGTCCCCTTAAAGATAAAGGGATCGCCCTTTATGAATTAAGGGGGCCGCCTACTGCTATTTCCTAGATTTCCCAAAAATCGATTTTTTTAAAATTTTGTGTGAGGGTTTCTGTTTTGGTGGTTAATTTGCAGCAAGTCTATCCTTTTATGGCAATTAAGATTTTTTTAGCACATAGCAATTAAGCATTCAACATTCTTCATATATATGACAAGTTGTAGGATAAAACTATTTCACATAATTTTGACATATAATCATATATGAATTGAAGAACAAAAGAGTGAAGATCATATAAAATATTTGTATATCTTGTATTTGTGTGTAGTAGCTTGATCTTGGCGATCTTTGTAAGTATAGTTAGATCGTGGTGATCTTACCGAGTAGTGTTAGATAGTAGTGATATAAGTAGTGTGGTGAAGTGAAGTTGTGAAGATGTCTTGAAGTTGTGAAGAAGTCGTGAACAAGTCGTGAAGTTGTGAAGTCATGAACAAGTCGTGAAGTTGTGAGGTCGTGAACAAGTCGTGAAGTTGTGTTATGATAGATTGGTTCTAGCTAAGATTAGAACTCGACATTTAGCTTTGTGTCGTAAATCAGTGTAACCAACGTTGTGTACGGTTTTCTCCGCCATAAGGGAGTTTGTTGACATAGTGAAGAAAACTCTCGAGTTTGGTGCTCGGGTGTGGGAGCTTGGGCGAGAGCGTGCTTCGTTTCGAACCACTATATAATCCTTGCGTTGTGGTTTGATTGTTTTACGATTACTCTTGTCTTACATTACTTTCTCATATCATTCTATTGATTGTTTAGATAAGTATATTGTTCATATTGTGCAAGTGTTGAATTCACATAAAGTCGAATCTAAAATTTTACAAACACTTTAAAATCTTAAAATAAAAAGCGGCAAACTATTCAACCCCCCTTCCAGTTTTCCACATTTTTTACTTGGTAAATTTTCTTATAAAAAATGTATATTTTTAAAAAAAGAAATTTAATAAAAATTCTTTTTTAAAATAACGTAAGAATAAAATTTAAAACAATTTTTTTAAATAACGTACGAATAAAAAATTAAAAAGAATTAAAAAAGTAATAAAAAAAGTTTTTAAAAAATTATTATTTGTAAACAAAACAGAAATCTAGCATGAAATTTTATTTCCTTCTCCTAACCAAAACATGACATATATTTTGAATTTTGACATTTCAATTCCTTAAAGGATTCTCTAATTTTTTGATAGATTACATTTTCCATATTAACTTGTACATCTTAAAAGGCACGCTGTTTATTGTCCTTTATGCATATTCATTTTAAGCTCATGTAGCACTGCTACATGTACAGTGTGGGCAAAACAAGCCCAAAATTTTACCCATAACTTGGACGGCCCAATTAGTTTTTTTTTTAAATTGTTGGCACAAAATAGGAGGAAAAAATGTTACAAAAGTACCGTCCGCATTCAGATAAAAAATTACCCTGCGGGTAACATTCGAATTGACTTAAAAGGCAAAATTTGGGCCGGACCAATTTGTTTTTTTTTTTTTTGTTTTTTTTTTTTTAATTTGCTGGCACAAAATAGGGAAGAAAATTTCTTTACAAATTTCAATCTAAACGACAGCGTTTTTTGACCATATGCACTATTCATTTAAGCACTGTAGCACTGCTACAGTGCTACAGTGTGGGGCAAAAAAAGCCCAAAAATTTGGCCCGGCCCAATTAGTTTTTTTTTTTTAAATTATTGGCACAAAAATAGGAGGAAAAAAATGTTACAAAAGTACCGACGCATTCAGATAAAAAAATACACGCGGTAACATTTTCGAATTGACTTAAACAGGCCCAAAAATTTGGGACGGCGCAATTAGTTTTTTTTTTTTTTTTAATTTTGCTGGCACAAAATAGGGAAGAAAAAAATGTTACAAAGTACCGACGATTCAGAATAAAAATATAGCGGTTACATTTCGGAATTGACGTAAAACAGGCCAAAATTTTGGGGCCGGCGCCCAATTATAAAAAATTACCATCGGTAACATTTCCGTAATTGATATACTGAAAATAAAAAACAGATAATTAAAATATGGAGACATACAAAATCAAAATCGCACCACAAAAATTAACGGAAAAAAAAAATTAATGACACGCAACAACGCGGCGAAAACATTAGCGCCGCAGTAACGTGCAGAAAAAATAACACTTAACTTTTTAAACTAAAAAACGCTTAGCGAAAAAAACAAATAAAAATAAATAAATAACACATTTCACAAGTAAAACTACGTCGTTTTGGCTCTGCTACAGTGCTTAAAATGAACAGTGCTACGGTAGCGCTACAATACCCCGGCCCAACGGGTCCGGTTACTGTTCATCGACCAAAAAAAAAACTTTATTATCCCCCTCCTCTTTTTTGGCCAAAAATAAGAATTTTTTGTTTATAAGATATTACTTCATTTTAACTATATTACTATTTCTATCGGCCTGAGCAAAAAAAAAGCGCGATTGTCAGTTTTTATAAAAACAAAAACCTAAACTATTAACATGAGACCGAAAAAATAAACAAAAAAAAAAAAATTATGCCCACACAATCGCAGCAAAAATTTTAACGCCGCAGCAACGCGCAGTTTTTTTTTTTTGGAACGGCGATTTTATTAGAAACAAAAACTAGCAAGGAGCTAGATTACAAAACAATAATATAGGGGTTTTTGAGCATTGTTCCATCCGAACGAGGTTTAGATCCCTATACCTTTATTACCAATAAAAAGGAAGAATAGCAATGGACATTATCAATAAGCATCGGAATTCGAAGGTTTTCTCTCGTAAATATGAGCTTGTTTCGATAGATCCAAACGTACGCCAAATGGAATTACCAAAACTCCTTCTGAACATCTTTTTGTAGTTTGGAATCCATACGTGATTTGAAAAAGCCAAAACTTCCATTCTGTTTGAGTTCAAAGTTTGCGTTATCCAAATTCCACCGGCTCAAAACCTATTAGCATGTCCGAAACCAATACCACACTAAAGAACCAACTGGTCCGTCGAATTTCAATAAGCATTATCACAATGGGACCACGACTTATCTGAATGTCAATACCTTCTACGAAGAAAATGTTGATGGGTAGGTAGCATCCGGTCTTGATTTGCCAGGCAAGAAACTGATATAAGTAGTGTGGTGAAGTGAAGTTGTGAAGAAGTCTTGAAGTTGTGAAGAAGTCGTGAAGTTGTGAAGTCGTGAACAAGTCGTGAAGTTGTGAAGTCGTGAACAAGTCGTGAAGTTGTGTTGTGATAGATTGGTTCTAGCTAAGATTAGAACTCGACATTTAGCTTTGTGTCGTAAATCAGTGTAAGCAACGTTGTGTACGGTTTTCTCCGCCATAAGGGAGTTTGTTGACATAGTGAAGAAAACTCTCGAGTTTGGTGCTCCGGGAGTGGAGTAGGGCGAAGAGGTGCTTCGTTACCGAACCACTATAAATCCTTGCGTTGTGGTTTGATTGTTCTTACTCTTATCTCTTGTCTTACATTACTTTCTCATATCATTCTATTGATTGTTTAGATAAGTATATTGTTCATATTGTGCAAGTGTTGAATTCACATAAAGTCGAATCTAAAATTTTACAAACACTTTAAAATCTTAAAATAAAAAGCGGCAAACTATTCAACCCCCCTTCTAGTTTTCCACATTGTTTACTTGGTAAATTTTCTTATAAAAAAAGTATATTTAAAAAAAAGAAATTTAATAAAAATTCTTTTTTAAAATAACGTAAGAATAAAATTTAAAACAATTTTTTTAAATAACGTACGAATAAAAAATTAAAAAGAATTAAAAAAAGTAATAAAAAAAAGTTTTTTAAAAATTATTATTTGTAAACCAAACAGAAATCTAGCATGAAATTTTATTTCCTTCTCCTAACCAAAACATGACATATATTTTGAATTTTGACATTTCAATTCCTTAAGATTCTTAATTTTTGATAGATTCCAATTCCTTAAAAAAAACATTCTACCACTATGTTCATCCACCAGCATGTTTAAACATATCACGTCACACCATTACCTCTTTGGCTAATCACATCATCGTCCTTCTTTTTTCCTATTGCACTCTTTATTCATTCATGATTTTCAAAAGAATACATAACATTAGATATGCATATATGTTTGGTCAAGATTTTTTATAGATAAATTTCTTAATAACTCACATGTAAATTTCTTTTAATACTAAAACTTCTCAACAAATATAAGGTGTGGTAGTTTCGTATTTTTGACCAAAAGATCAACTATAAACTTTATGATCATGAATATACATACTAACATTAGTGAAAAACTTTCATAACCGGTAAATATCATTTATACATGTTGTATGGAGTATAACTTTTAGGCCGGACGGTAAAGGGGTAAACTCAACAAAGTGAGTTACAAAGTCACGCGCCACTCTTATCCCGGTGACACAAACTCACCTTAAGTTTTCAAGTGTTTCGGTGAGTAACTAACATAGGTGAGTTTCAAATTTTGTGGGCCTCTTTTTTTAGTATCCGTTGCCAACATAAAAAAATAAAAAATTTAAAACCTTTCTTTTTACCTATAAATACCACTACTTCACTTATTTTTTTATACAAAACTCTTCCAATTTATATACAATCTCTATAAACTTCACATTCTCAATTTTATTTTCAAAAAAATGTCTTACTAAAATATTCCCCGACCAAACAAAGTATCGTTTAAGTTTTTATTTATCTATGTATCGTTTAAGTTTTTAATTTATGAATAAAAGTTTTTAATTTAGTTTACGTTTTTATTAATTTCGTACGTTTACGTTTTTAGTTTATGAATAAAAGTGTTTAAATAAAAAAAATTACGTTTACGTTTTTAGTTTATGAATAAAAGTATTTAAATAAAAAAATGGGTACTAAAATGTGAGTTTTAGTTGAAAGGTGAGTTGCTATTACGATTGAAAAGTGAGTTATAGTAAGTTTTAAAGTTGAAGAAATAAAGTTGATGTGACATCAATTGAGTTTGGCTTCCTTTACCATCTAGCGTTAGATATCAAAAGGCGAAAATTACCGCAGAGGACATATTTTCAAACTCTTTTCACGCAGATGACAAGTTTATGGGAATTACCAAATCGGCCAAACATGTCGCTCAATAATTCGAGTGATATTTAAAAAGTTGAGCGACATTACACGTGTCGGCTCGGTAACAATTTAAAAAAAAAAAAGCATCTCGCTCAAAAATTCGGGCGACATGTGTTATTTTCGAGCGACATACGCGAATGCACTATTCGGAGGGCTCCTCTAATTCTCTATATGCTCAAAAAAATTTGAGAGAGTCGGCTTGTTTTTAGGTTGTTTTTTAAGTTAGAAATTTTTTTTTGGGTTAAGGTTTTGGTTGGTTAGGGTTTTGTATATAATTGTTTTTTTTAGGGTTAAGGTTTTGGTTGGTTAGGGTTAAGGTTTTGAAAGTGAATATGTGTAATGTTCGTGAATGTTTTATTAACTGTATATGTTTTATATAATTGTTTTTTTTATTTTATTCACCACGTCAATCCAAAAAATGTCGCTCGAAATAATTATTAGTCATCACTTATCGTACAAACACAAACAAGAGTACACATACACAATTTTTTTTTGGAGAAATGATAGACCCACAGAAAAACTCTCACAAAAATTCTTACAAAATGATGTGTCAATTAAATTTGTCGATACATGTAAGAGAGGGAATCAAAAGTGACTTTGAGAATGTCAATAACTATGTTACACATCATTTTGTAAGAATTTTTGTGGAAGTTCTTTTGTGCCTTTATCATTTCTCTTTTTTTTTGTCATTTTACGTGAATACCATGCGTCCATGCTAGCACGTTAAAACGGTTGAATGTTTAAGTTCCAACTTTGCTATAATATCTGAACTTTTAGAAAATTAGCATGAGAAACATTTTTAGTTTAACATGTCTAGAATAGTGGCCGGAGTCGAATATATAAAGGTTGAAGATATATAGGACTTTTTTTATCATCTTCCTCCACACTTGCTACGCATGTTATCAATTGAATTTTTTTTTTTGAACGGCAAAGATGAAATATATAAAAAAAAGAGACTAGCAAGACTGACATGGTGAATAAAATCAATTTAGAGAAATAATGTCGCTCGAAAATAACACATGTCGCCCGAAGTTTTGAGCGAGATGCTTTTTTTTTTAAATTGTTACCGAGCCGACACGTGTAATGTCGCTCAACTTTTTAAATATCACTCGAATTATTGAGCGACATGTTTGGCCGATTTGGTAATTCCCATAAACTTGTCCTCTGCGTGAAAAGAGTTTGAAAATATGTCATCTGCGGTAATTTTCGCGCTATCAAAAGTGGTCAAGTTACCATATACCATATATCTCTCTCTCTCTATACACATCTCATCTCCTCTGTTTTCCTCTAATCTCAATTTTCTTTTTATCCTTTCACCCCTGACTCATCTTCTTCCACAACTTCAGAAACCTTTTATCCTCTCACACCTACCTTTCTCTTCATCTTCTATTCAACTTCAAACACCACATCATCATCATCATGTGTTACACATTTTGTTCACCCACCATCACTATCATCAATTTCTTGAAAAAAAAAATCTTGTTTATCCATAATCGAATACCGCCTAACTAACCACCATCATGAAAAAAATAAACAACAATCACAACATGATCTTTAAACGTTTACATTAAAAAAAGAAGTACAAGGTACCTTTTGAATAATTTAAAAGTGTGAGGGTATGTTGTAGAAATGTCTGACTTGTTTGATTGGTTGATTATAAGGCACACAGATCATCATCTGAGCCGTTCATTCAACACACAAGGATGTTGATGAATAAATATATCTCAACCCTTAAAAAAGGGAATTGAGAAGTTTATTGTGCAATTTCAATTCCATCCCGGATCTATATATATAGACATCGATTTTAATCATTCTCAATTCATTTCACACAAGACTCTAAAAAATGGAACATACGACAGTGATAGAGGTTAGCGATCGTTGCAGGCATTGCCGTGATTTCAAAACCAAAGACCCAAAAGTTCTCAAGAAACACGAAGAAGAATGCAGGCAATCGTTGAATTTGGATCGGAAAGGTCGTCCGATAAGGGAGTATAAGCCGAAGTCGAAGGGCGCGTCGACTTCTACTTCAAAACTTGCAGGGATCTGATCCCAAAAATGTTGGTGCTGCTCCTAACGATGAATTGCTTGATTGGATTGAACGGGGCGGTAAAAAACCTCAAGTGCCTAAGGGGGCCGTGCCGGAGAATATGCAGAAGAATAAGAAGGTGGATGTCGTGTCTGCGAGTGAGGGAGATGCGCCGCCGGCGGAGGGTCAGGATGATTGTGGTGAGAGTAAGAAGGGTGTGTCTGATGAGTTGTCGGCGCCAGCGGTGAGTGAGGAAGACGCGCCGGCGGGGAGTGAGGACGTGTTTGATGTTGATTTGTCTAAGCGTAAGGAGGTGGAGAAGACTGTGGATAGGAGAGTGTGAAGTTATCGGAAGATGGTGGTCTATTTGATAATGCTGATCGTGATTTGACGAATAGTGAGGAGGAGGATAATGTGGAGTGGGGCCCGGAGAACTTGAGGTGCTCGCGGCTGATGTGGAGGTGCGTGAACGGAAGGTGGAGGCGCGTCAACACGATGTGGAGGAGCGTGAGATTTTCCTAGCTGCTTTTGACGGCGCCTGAAAAGGATTTGGAAGATCGTCAGTTTACAAAGAACGAGAGGACGCTTTGTTGAGGGAATTCGATGCGCGTAGGAAGGAGTGGAGCTTGAGTTCAAAAATCGTGAGGATTGAAGAAAAAGCAAAGCGGATATGTCTGATGTGTTGCCGACGTCGGCGGTGAGTGAGGGTGTGTCTGATGAGTCGTCGGCGCGCGAAGAAAAGGTTGAGGCGCGTGAGGTTGCAGCGGCGGCGCGTGAATTAGATGTTTGGGCGTGTGAGAACTCAGCGGCGGCATGTGAGAACACGATCAAAACTGTTCTCACGCGCCGCTCCTGAGTTCTCACGCGCCGAGACATCTAATTCACGCGCCGCCGCTGCAACCTTACGCACCTTAACCTTTTCTTCGCGCGCCGGCAACTCATCAGACACACACCCTCACTCACTGCCGGCAACACATTAGACATATCCGCTTTTTTCTTCAACAGACCTCTTGAACTCAAGCTCCAACTCCTTCTTACGCGCCTCGAATTCCCTCCACAAAGTGTGCTCTCGTTCTTTGTAATAAACCTCTAAATATGACTGATGATCTTCCAAATCCTTCTCACGCGCCATGAAAGGAGTCGCTGGGAAAATCTAACGCTCCACATCCTGTTCACGCGTCTACACCTTCTGTTCACGCGCCTCCACATCAGCCGCGAGCACCCTCAAGTTCTCCGGGCTCCACTCCACATTATCCTCCTCACTATCCGTCAAATCACGATTAGCATTATCAAACAGACCACCATCTTCTGCGTCTCATAACTTCACTCTCTCCTCATCCAGAGTCTTCTCCACCTCCTTACGCTTAGACAAATCAACATCAAACACATCCTCACTCACTTCCGGCGCGTCTTCCTCACTCACCGCCGACAACTCATCGGACACACCCTTCTTACTCTCGCCACCATCATCCTGAGTAAATGACACACTACAAAACAAAAAACAATCATTTTTCAAAATTAAAACCCTTATAATACTATAAATACCTTATTTATTTTATCATTTGGTTCGGGTTCGTTTCCGGTTTCTTTCTGTGTGTATCAAACATTTTTAGTGGAAAATTTCCCAAATATTTGTTTCTGTCCATTTCTAGCTCCATTTCTCAGTTGATATATAACTCGAATCTAGCTCCGGATCTTTAACAAATCAAGCCCGAGTTTATAGAATTGTTCAGCTCAAGTTATCATCGAGTTTTTCAAGCTCTTTAGACAATAGTGGTATATAACATTTATATGCTATGCATGTTTAAAAGTTTAACTGTTATTGTTAAGTGTAAATGTTTGTTTATGAATTTAACGAGCTTTACGAGTCGGATTAAATCTTATCTTATATTAGCATGAGATGAACTTAAATTTTTCTTGAGCCGAGTTTGAGCTTCTCTCATGAAGGCTCGCCAAGCTCAAGCCAAACATAATAAAAATCGAGTTGACCATGAATCAAATTCAACCTGGTTTAATTCACTTTCACACACTTCTGCAAGAGTTTTTTTTTTCTTTTTCGAAACAAATTGGTATGTTTAGCCCCCGGCTTTCACAAAATATATGATTTAGCAAACTACATTAAAGCATGACCAAAGCAGATGATCCTAAATAAATTTGTTGCTAAACTTTATTTATTTATCTTTTCTTACTTTAGGGAAATTCGTTGACTTGCAACAAAATTATAAGTATCAGGTATGATAGTCAGCATCTTTATATTTTTTAGAGTAAATTGCATAGATCGTCCTTAAAGTTTTGCCAAATTGCATGTTTCGTTTCAAACGTTACGAAAGTGCAAGGATCGTCCATGTGGGGAAACCTTAGGTGCAAGTATCGTCCCCGCAGCAAAGGTTTCCCTAAAGGTTTCCTCACAAGGACGATACTTGCACCAAATGTTTCCCCACATGGACGATTCTTGCACTTTCTTAACGTTTAGGATGAAACATGCAATTTGGCCAAACTTTAGAGACGATTTATGCAATTTACTCTATTTTTTACTATCAAATAATTCTTTTGTGGTATGTACATAATTGTTGGTTTTTTACATTTTTT
This sequence comes from Tanacetum coccineum, assembly GCA_026074375.1. Lineage (NCBI taxonomy): Eukaryota > Viridiplantae > Streptophyta > Magnoliopsida > Asterales > Asteraceae > Tanacetum > Tanacetum coccineum. Next base: position 39,648 of record BQNB010027477.1, on the reverse strand, counting down.
GTGTCGTAACTAATTTCTTTTATCCGAACATGATGATGTGACTCCCTGTGTTCTTTATCATCAGGTGATGAATTGGTCAATATCTTATGTTGACTTTGAATGTCAAGCAAACTACTTTCAAGTCTAATTAGTGATTTGACCTTATAAAGAAATGTTCTGTATAGCACCATTGTTGATAAAACAAAAAAGAAGACTCGACAGTAACTTTTTGTAAACTGGACATGTGTTAGATCAGGGTCAGAGCTATTTAGAGCCCAACAAGTTTAACCCGCTGAACAAGAAATTTTTATCAATCATGATGGATCAGTCTTGCAATAATGGATCAGTGAAGTAGGCAGTGATAGCCTTCAAGTTACCATTTATAAAGTTCTTTTCAACCTGAAACCAAAATATGATTATTATCAGATATTGGATCACGATAAATCTCTTAACAAAACATGTTTGTACATGGACTAAATACAACTAAAAGCTAGCAAATTACCTCAAGTGTCCATGGAGGACTGGCAGACAAAGACACCTCAGCAAGTTGACCGAAGTCAACGTTTCTTGGGAGAAACATAACAACTCTTGGCGCTATTTCTTTTGCCACATTGAATAGCGATTGTCTGCAAATGAAGACAAATTTATTATAGCATAAACCCCAACTAATATTAAAGTAAATAGCATAAAGTGCAATCTTTTAGGTTAAAGAACCAAACCCGTCATGTGGCTTGAGCATATTGATGTCAAAGTTGCTTGTTTTAGTATACCTGGGTCCTCCCCACGGTGGATGCAAAAAGACCGTATCTGCCTGCACGTAGTACAATGTATTAAATAAGAATATGGAGCATAATCTTGCATCCATTACACATAAGATTAGTAAATGCAATACCTTCAAGTTTTTGGCAAGAATGAAAGAGTCGCCTGTGACAAAATCAATACTGTCCTTGACTCCATAAATGTTAGCATTATAGTGTGCATACTCAATCTTGTTTGGATCAATATCTATTGCAATAACGTGGGTGCTTCTGAAAGTTAAGATACAGATGTCACAAATTAAGAATTGGTAAAAAGCGTTTGAGTAACAGAGTTATACAATTAATATATATACTTACTTTGGGGCAAACCTGATAGCATTCCCACCCACACCTGTAAAACAATCAACAACAACGCCCTTGCCACAACGAGAAGCATGGTGCTCTGCAATGCACTCAGGGGTTGCCGAAAACCAACCCTCTTTGTCCATTTTTATACCGGCATCATACTTGGAGAACAAAAGGTATCTTTGAAACCAATACTTGCTAATGTCTTTAAAATAATCTTGCATCAACACATCTTCAACTTCTGTGAAAAGTAAATTGTTTTGATCAAGAGATAAGAAACAGAATCTCATACTTTAGCAAGATCACACGTGCCCATAGAAAACCTCAGCAACATACCTATATTGCTGTCAGCAGTAAGCTCAAGCCTAGCAAGGTGCTCATTATGGATCTGCATTGGGTTGACACCACCACTCAATCCATCACATACCACAATACTTGAAGTTTCCTCTTTGCTCTCCGTTTGACCATGAATAGTGTTACTAGCATCTTTTGACAAATAAACAAAAGCTAGGTTGTCCATATCTAGAGGTGGTTTCCATGTTAAATCTTGTTCTCCAAGTATGTAGTCGTTGTCCTTCTTACAAAATTCGAGCCAAAATTCGAGCCAGGAAGTGATCGAATCGCTTCCATTATTTTCCTCGGGTGTCTCAGCACCATCTGAGGTACCAACAAAAGAAATATTCGTCAAATGCCATCCTGTAAAATCGTAACAAGCATAATACCCTGACATTGTATCAAAATAACCTAATTTGCATTTGGTGTAAAACAATGAGTATGCACATACCTAGATTGCTTACACAAGCATCATCGTCTATCACATACTGCTGCATCACAAAATTGTATACTAAAATATTAGCAAGATAACAATAAAGCTTCTGAAATTGTATGCATACACCGTAATAGGTGACCTAGCCAACCACTTGAACTTTAAAAAAAAGAATGTCAAGTAGCAAAACCCTTGTGTCGTCGTCAACTGAATTACATGTGATTCTAATTATATATTCAAATCGTACTAGCCTCCTTTGTGATTTTTAATGGGTAAAATGCTCAACCAGAGTGTCAAATTTGAAATAAAACGGCTAAACATTTTGCAAGTGATCTTTTGATACGAGATAATCAGAATCTAATAATCAGCTACAGCAAAATGGGCTGCGGGAGTTTTTAATATCAGATATACAGTTATGTTTGGAAAGATCTGATAATTTAAGAATATACATGTACGATGAACTCTAAGGGGGGTGTTTCAGATCACTTATATTATAATGCCAGTTAGATATCATGTATGGGCTTGGTGACAATCAATAAGATAATCCTTTGAGCATGTATGGTGATCACATTCCGAATACAATATTTCTACCCTATGCAAGAAACCAGTATTGGCATGAAAGCAAGGTAAACACAATCACATAGATGATTTTGATGGACTTTTCGTGTGTCTTATCCTAACCCTAATTTAAGCTTAACCGAAAATCCCTCGAGTCTCAAGTAAAACTCAATTACAATTAAAGTCACAGGCTCCTTTTTCCCTTACATAATCAAATTCAGTTTTGTTACAAAACAAATAAATTTTAAATAATCTCAAATTAAGTTTTCAGTATACACAACAACTCAATTTAACAATCAAATTATCACATTAAAACTTACATTAATTTCATCATCAAAAGGCAACCCAGAAGAACAATCAACCCTGTAACAACCAATATAACAATTATTAACGCACAATTATCGATTAAAACTATCGTATTAAAAAATTTAAGTACCAAAACTCGACTTCAGTCAGCTTGAACTGGGAACCAAGTTCTTTGATTGAAGGATTATTCTCGAGATTGAGAATATCATCCATGAATTTGACTTTGACTGATGGTTCAAACCCTAAAAAATGTTCTTTGATTGATGGTTTAAACTTTATACCAAGTGCGTTTAGTTATTATATTATATTATATATTATAAATAAATAAAATATATATATATATATATATATATATATATATATATATATATATATATATATATATATATATATATATATAGTGGCATTTTCTTTGCAGAACCACTTTTTTGTACAGAACTTACAGAACCAATTTTAAGCCATTAGATCATGTCATCAATGGATGAGATCAATTGTGCCATTAGTGTAACTAATGTAATTAAAAGGATTGTAAAACAAAAAAAATTAAATGAATTAGGGGCATTAACGGAATTTCCAAATTATTATTTTTTTTAAACTGTCACACTTTTTAGCACAGTTAAACCGGTGTATATTTTTCTCTCTCAAGTAATTAACTTCCTCTCAAACCCTAATTAAAAAAACCTCCGCCCCCTCCCATATCCTGCTCCCTCAAATCTCTCCTCCTTCCCATTTTAATTTCCGGCAACTAAAATAGCCTCGTCGTTGACATACACAAATACAATCCATAACACAACAAATACACAGGTTGAATTAAAACCAGGTTTGATTCTTCATCTAATCTCACCGCTTCATCACCTCTCATCACAAATCGAGAACAGGTATGTGGTTTTATAAAATTCAGTTTCTCTATTAAATTTGGGGGAAATTTTTTACTTTAACCATATCTTAAATTTATTTTGGTGGTTTCATGTTTTGAGTTTCAGATATGGTTAAACATAACTCTCACAAGATAATCAAATTTACTATCAAATAATCAGGTGTGGCAATTGTGTCAAACTTCTATTAACTGTGATTTGCGAATTGTGTCAAAAACATTACTGTGGGCAATTGTATCCAAAACAAACTGGTATAAAGTCATTTTTCTATTAACTGTGATTTGCTAATTGTGTCAAACTTCTGTATGTGTTTAGGTGACTCCAGGCAGCCACATGATTGCAGCCATGCCGGGTTTTTTGTGTCGCCATCATAGTCGCAAGTTTGCAGCGCTCACTTTCAAATTTCATGTTATGCAGTTCCTTCACTTCAACTCCAGGTCTTATGAGCTTTTTTCTGTTAGTAATTGACAATGCCTACTACTCAACAGAGGAATCTATATTTTTGTTTATCAGCTTATAAGTTTGATCATATACGTTATATGTTGTAACATATCATTAAATTTAGTAGTCATTGCTTCAAGTCTACATATATATTTAAAGATATTCTGACTCACATTATCATCATAAAGGATTATTCGGAATATAATATTAAAAAATTATAAAATAATATGTGAGTAGAATATTTATGTTTGATTATGATTGAATATATATAATTATATAGCATACATCGCTTGTATTAATTTTTAAATGAGAGTTTGGTATACATCTGTGTATGTAGTAAAGCAGTGAGGTATGGATTATAGTATTCATTCTCCAACCAGCACCCCGCACCCAAACCTCGAAAACCAAACTCAAACTTTCGAAACTTAATCACTTCCATAGTGTAGGCTTTGGTCCCAGTGCGCTCAAAAATAAGCTATTCCGCACCGTCCTCTATCATTTCTACCTAGAACAACCCACCCTATTTTTTTCTGAGTGCGTGTTACTATTAAAAAAAGAGGTTTTGCTGAAATAAACATTGTTTAATAAACATTTGCGATGATTCAGAGCAATAGCCTAATGGGATTGTTCAAATGCCTCTACCTTCACTGATAATGTAACAGCTATAAACTACGTGTCATATTCCAACTTTATACACAGTGGCGAAAATCATAAGATTTACCCGTAAACAACACATTTGTAGATTTTACATAGCCTACCAGCCATACAAGTATTCCTGAGAACAGCAGAAACTCAAATGTATGAAACAAGTAAGAATTCATATATCGTTATCGTTTTTAATATTATACATGATTTAATTGCCATACAAACTGACATAAACATGTAAAAATAAATCATCTAAATAAAACGTGTTCCTTTTGAATTTGTGAGCCGTCAAAACAACTCTAGAAAACATGTTTTTATATATTTACTTATTACGCTTAGTTTATGTATTTATTTGTTTGTATATTTGTGCTCACCGATAAATTGTACCTGGCCAACCCACACCATGACCATTTTGACCCGTTATGAATGACAAAACAAATGCAGACATAGATATCCACAACAAACTATCCTCCGACGCAACGCGCGGGTTTTTTTCAACCTCGTTAATGTCTAAATCTGATTGGTGTTTTGTGAGAGCTAAGGCGAAAAGTCTGATTTTTTTAATAGAGTTTTTTTTTCAGTATGCACTAAATTTGTAATCACAGTAATCATTTATGTTCTTTTCAGTATTGAACATGTTTGCTACTAGTTGTTTATGATTTGCTAGTTGTTTATGATAAAAAAAATAACAATTGTTTGTAGTTTCAGGTATTGAACATGTTTGATAAAGATGAAGACCATGACTAATATTTGTTATAATGCATCGTGCACAACATTGTTCGTGAATTTGAGGAAAGCGCAGCTTGCACAAATGTTCTTGGCAGTGCACATAATGTTCTTTGAAGTCGTGCAAAATACTTCACGACATCCGTGTCATATAAGGTTCTCGAAGCTCGCACATATGTTTTTAATCTCTTGCACTCATCTATTTGTAAACTCAATTGTATTTCATTTTGATATCAAAATTTTTGTGTATTATATTAGGTTTTGTTTGTTTATAAATTCAAAATTACATGTATATTTTTAATGTATTTTGTGGTTATAAATTTCAAAGATTAAAAAATGTAAACCAAAAACATAAGTGCAATTACCATTAAAAAAATAAATTTGATGTCTAAACAATTATATGAAAAAAACATATGTAAACTTACAATATTTAAAAAAAAACACATATGCACCTTATTTTTTGAAAAACATGTATACTAAAAAAAGTATAAATTTAAAAAAAAAAATCCGAAAATTATGGAAATAAAAAAAACGTTTTTTAAATTAAAAAATTCAAAAAGAAAAATTAAATTATGTTTTTCTATTAACGCCCTTTTTGAATTAAAGAAAACATTAATAATATACTAAAATTCTTATTGGTTAAAAGTGGTTCTGTAGTGTCTGTACAAAAAAATGGTTCTCAAAGAACTTCCCAATATATAATATAATTAAAATATATTATATATATATATAATATATAGTATAATATAATATTATCTATATATATAAATATATTCATATAATATATATTACTATAATACTCCTATAGGGAAGTCAAATACGAGGTCGTTTCGACATCCGCCAGAAAACGGCAGACCACAATTTGCCGCCCAAAAGACAAAATAGGAAAAAAAAACTTTAAAATGGACTACTCAACTTTTTAATTATTACACGCACTTTTTTATATAATAAACTTTATTTATCAAATATATCACACACATCTACCGATTCATTCAGATCAAAAAATACCCACGTATAGATATTCGAATTGCGAACAAAACGAGCCCAATATTGCAATGCTTCTGACATACGAACGATTTTATAAAAAATGTTAAAGTTTAATATAAATAGAAAAAAAAACTTACAAAACGTACTCTCAACTTTTAACTATTTACAATTATTTTATATATAAAACTTTATTTATCAAATAGAACATATATCTACCGACTCATTCATATCGAAAAATACCCGCGAAAAGATATTCGAATTGAAAACAAAACGAGCCTAATATTGCAATGCTTATATATATTTGAGAAAAAAATAAACTTTCAAAACACACCTTAAACTACATACAAGTCGGACCCGCCGCAACGCGCGAACACATTCCCACTCAGTATTCATTCAAAATCGATTCGTAAAAAATTATGCCCTACAAATCCAATGTCGTTTTGACATCGGGCCAAATGTGGGCCAACTTAAACAAAAAATATTTCTTCCGCCGGCCCATAAATACGATAAAAATGAAAAGCTACAAAACGGACCCTCAAGTTTTAACTATTTACGTCTTTTTGATATAATAAACTTTATTTATCAAATACATAGCACATATCTAACGATTCATTCAGATAAAAAATACCATTGGAAAGATCTTCGAATTGCAAACAAAACGAGCCCAATATTGCAATGCTTCTGACATACGATATACCACGATTTAAGACTAAAATGTTTAAGTTCAATAAACTAGAAAAAAGAATATTTACAAAAACGATACCTTCACTTCTAACTATTACTCCTTTTTTATATAAAAACTTATTTCTCAAATATATAATACATATCTATCGATTTATTCAGATAAAAAATACCCGCGGAAATGCTCCTGAGATATGTGCGATTTTATAAAAAATATTGAAGTTTAATATATATATTTACCCAAATCCCATAAAATTATATTAAAAAAAACCCCATATAGCAAAAAAAACGTTTAAACATGTAACCCATATAAAAAAATAAAACTATTAAACATGAGACCGAAAAAATAAACCCACACAAAATACAAAAAAAATAATAATGATAAAATAAAAAATTAATGCCCCCGTAACCAACCGGAAAAAAATAAAGCACACGCATGGTCGCAGCAACTCTCATGTTTTTTAGATAGTTCTGCTTGTATATACACATTAGCCGACTAAAACGAAGTCGTTTTGACTTCGGGCCTAAATTGACTTCGGGCCTAAATTGATTTCGGGCTTAAATTGCTACAGTAATGGGCTCTCATTTTGAGTCAGCCTGATTTTGATTTTTTTTTAAATTTGTATGCACAAAGTACAGTAATGGGCTCACATTTTGGGCCAGCCCGATTTTGGTTTTTTGTTTGTTTTTGTTTTTTTTTTAAAGTTGTATGCACAAAGTAGGAGGAAAAAAAAAAATTATAAAAGTTCAGATTTATTCAGATAAAAAAATACAACGGAGCCCAAATGAGAAAAAAAACTTCAAAATGGACCCTCACTTTTAACTATTTACGAACTTATTTATACAATAAACTTTTATTTATCAAATATATCATCACACGATCTATCGATCAGTTCAAACAAAAAAAAAAACCCCGATAGATCTTCGAATGCGAACAAAACGAGCCCAATATTTCAATGCTTCCTGACATAAATACGAACGATTTCTAAAAAATGTTGAAGTTTAAATATATAAGAAAAAAAAAACTTATAAAACGTACTCTCAAACTATAATTAACTATTTACAATTATTTTATATATAAAACTTTATTTATCAAATAGAACACATATCTACCGACTCATTCATATCGAAAAATACCCGCGAAAAGATATTCGAATTGCGAACAAAACGAGCATAATATTGCAATGCTTATATATATTTGAAAAAAAATAAACTTTCAAAACACACCCTAAACTACATACAAATCGGACCCGCCGCAATGCGCGAACACATTCCCACTCAGTATTCATTCAAAATCGATTCGTAAAAAATTATGCCCTACTATGGGAGCTCAAATCCGATGTCGTTTTGACATCGGGCCAAATGTGAGCCAACTTAAACAAAAAATATTTCTTCCGCTGGCCCATAAATATGATAAAAATGAAAAGCTACAAAACGGACCCTCAAGTTTTAACTATTTACGTCTTTTTTATACAATAAACTTTATTTATCAAATATATAGCACATATCTAACGATTCATTCAGATAAAAAATATCATCGGAAAAATCGTCGAATTGCAAACAAAACGAGCCCAATATTGCAATGCTTCTGACATATGCACGATTTTAGACTAAATGTTTAAGTTCAATATAAATAGGAAAAAAAAAGAATATTTACAAAACGTACCTTCAACTTCTAACTATTTACGACTTTTTTTATATAATAAACTTTATTTCTCAAATATATAACACATATCTATCGATTTATTCGGATCAAAAAATACCCGCGGAAATGCTCCTGATATATGTACGATTTTATAAAAAATGTTGAAGTTTAATATATATATTTACCCAAATCCTATAAAATTATATTAAAAAAAACCTCATATAGCAAAAAAAAAACGTTTAAACATGTAACCCATATAAGAAAAAAAAACAAAACTATTAAACATGAGACCGAAAAAATAAACCCACACAAAATACAAAAAAAATAATAATGATAAAATAAAAAATTAATGCCCGTAACAACGCGGGAAAAAATAACGCCCCGCAGCAACGCGCGGGTACTTCTGCTTGTATATACACATTAGCCGACTAAAACGAAGTCGTTTTGACTTCGGGCCTAAATTGATTTCGGGCTTAAATTGCTACAGTAATGGGCTCTCATTTTGGGTCAGCCTGATTTTGATTTTTTTTTTAAATTTGTATGCACAAAGTACAGTAAATGGTCTACCATTTGGCAGCCCATTTTGGGTTTTTTTTTGTTTGTTTTGTGGTTTTTTTTTAAGTTGTATGCACAAAGTAGGAAGGAAAAAAAATATTACACAAAGTTTCAGAATTATTCAAAAAAAAAATACAACGGCAATACATCTTCGAGAGCCTAATAACTTTAAAATAATCGATATACAACCCATTATATTAAATAAAAAAACTCATATTGCAAAAAAAACACTTTAAAACATGAGGGCGCACACAAAGCCATAAAGAAAAAATTAAATATCCGGGAAAAAAATAGCAAAAAAAAAAACCCAAAATTAGCCTGAAATCTGACCCAAAGTAAAAAAAAATACAAAACGGTCCCTCAACTTTTAAGTATTTACGATTTTCTTACACAAAAAATCCCGTAAAAAAATTAACAAAAAAAACACGTCAAATTTTTATTGTTCACAACTTTTTTACATTCATCGGCCCAAAAAAAAGATAACGAACCGTCCCAAAAAAAGAAAATATTCGGGAAAAAATTAACCCGTCCCAACGCAATTTTTTTTTTCCCGAATCGTACAAAAAAAGGAAATATCGGGGAAAAAATTAGCAAAAAAATAGCCTAAAATTTTGCCCAAAGTAAAAAAAAATACAAAACGGACCCTCACCTTTTAACTATTTACGATTTTCTTGCACAAAAATTCCCATAAAAAAATTTACAAAACCGTCCCAAAAAAGAGAATATTTGGGAAAAAAATTAGTCCGTCCCAACGCAATTTTTTTTCCCCGAATCATAAAAAAAAAGAAAATATTAAAAATTAGCCCCGCCATAACGCATCGCCAAAAAAAAACCCCCGAAACGTAAAAGAAAAATTATTCGGGAAAAAATTAGCCCCGCCGCAACGCGCGGGTTCTTTTGCTTGTATATACACATTAGCCGACTAAAACGAAGTCGTTTTGACTTCGGGCCTAAATTGCTACAGTAATGGGCTCCCATTTTGGGTCAGCCCGATTTTGGTTTTTTTTTTAAAATTATTTTGTTTTTGTTTTTTTTTAAATTTGTATGCACAAAGTAGGAGGAAAAAAAATATTACAAAAGTTCCGATTTATTCAGATAAAAAGTTACCCGTGAAAACATCTTCGATACCTAATAACTTTAAAATAATCGATATAGTCACAAACGTACAACCTATTATATTAAAAAAAACCTATATAGCAAAAAAAAAAAACAACAACACTTTAAACATGAGGCCCAACACATAAGCCATATAAAAAAAAAAAAAAGATATCGAACCGTCCCAAAAAAAGAAAATATTCGGGAAAAAATTAACCCGTCCCAACGCAATTTTTTTTTCCCGAATCGTACAAAAAAAGGAAATATCCGGGAAAAAATTAGCTAAAAAAAACCCAAAAATAGCCTAAAATCTGGCTCAAAGTAAAAAAAAATACAAAACGGACCCTCACCTTTTAACTATTTACGATTTTCTTACACAAAAATTCCCGTAAAAAAATTTACAAAACCGTCCCAAAAAAAGAAAATACTCGGAAAAAAATTAGCCCGTCCCAAAGCAAATTTTTTTCCCCGAATCTTACAAAAAAAGAAAATATTAAAAATTAGCCCCGCCATAACGCATCGCCCAAAAAAAACCCCCGAAACGTAAAAGAAAAATTATTCGAGAAAAAATTAGCCCCGCCGCAACGCGCGGGTTCTTTTGCTTGTTAGAAATATTTTTAGTTAGGGGAATCGTTTTTTGTTATTAGTGGACAAATCCGATTGGTGGGTTTAGGGTATATTTATCCACAAATATTTATTTCTTGCGTAAGAGCGGCGCTTTTCGTGAAAATTGGAAATTTCTAGATTATAAATTTTATAAAATATTAATTCTCGAGCATTTAAAATTTTAGAATTTAAAATACCTTTGCAACATTTTTTACAGACTTTATAATATTTTGAAATATATCATTATATTTATTACTAGTTTTAATCCCCGTGCACGCACGGGGCTTGTACATTATGTTTTTTAAATATATTTATAATTTTTATTTTTTCTGTTTTATAAGTTATGAAAGTTTAAAGGGTTATTTGTTTTTTTTAAAGTCATAATAAAATTTGTAAATTTATAAATTTACACTTAACTCTATACAATTTATTTAAAATTAAACCACTAAAGTTTTATTAATTACCTCCTCTTTTTTTCAAATTTTTGTTTTTATAAATTTGACACATATATTTTTATGTGTTTTTTTTTTATCAGATTTCTCCACCAAAATAATGCCAATTTTAGAAGTATTTAAGCTTTTTAATTAAACATATATTCAAAAATAATAAAAAATTTAAAGCATCATACCTAATAAGGAAAGATTCTTTTTTTTGAAATGCAAAAGTTCCCACTTTTCGTTTTCCTTTACTAAGTAAAAGATTGTAATTTTTTTGTAAGTGGCGGGTATGGGTGTAAAAAAACCGGTCCGACCCCAAACCCCGGTTAAGCCTATTCGGGGTCGGGTTACTCTGGTCAAAAAAATTATACGGGTTATTCGGGTCAACCCGAGTAACACGAATACTAAATACGATCGGGTATCGGGTTGGAAATTTTCAGCAACTCGGGTTCAAGTTCCGGTCGACCCGAATAAATATTCTTTTATTTTTTTAGTAACAATCGTACAATTTTTCTATTTAAACGAGTAAAAAAACAAATTTATTACATTTTAATCATATTCGGGTTGACCCGAACCTAAATGGAGCCCACCCGAGTTTACCCCGATGTAGGATATTGGAAATCATAACACAATCGGATGACAAGTGGATTAGCTAAGTCTAGAGAGAGGAAGTGAGAGAGAACTTTCTAGTGAGAGAAAATAAACTTGTATTATGTAAAATGACTAACCCACCTCTTTCATAGCATGGAAGGGGCATATATATTAACAACAAAAACCGGCCTTAAGGCCTTGGTAGTGGGCTTACATGTTGGGTTTAATACCCGGCCCATTACCGAATGTTATACATTAACTACTTAACTACGAGCAACAATAAACGGTAAAATACACGGGGTGACCGAGTCTTTTTCTAATATCTAACAATCTCCCCCTAAGGGAGGTCACCCCAGAAAATACTAACTTAAGCTCAGCAATCTTGATCTTGTGTTCAGCTCGTAGTCTTTGATTATTCATGCATTGATCTCTTTGTTTGTACATAATTATTGATCTTAGGACTTGGTTCCTTTGCATGTGTATGATCTTTGAGCTTCTTTGAGATCCTCAGCCACAACAAATCTCTTAAATCATCCTTGTTGAAGTATTGACTTCATGTAATGTTAGTGACCTTTGGGACCAGGCAATGCACACTACTTTTATAGATCGATGCACGCATCATAGTTTGCAGAAGCTTGTTGTAGGTCTTCAGTTATCATGAGTCTTTTGATTAGGATAGTAATTGTGAGCAAGGGTTGTGAATTTGAACATGTCTCTTGCTAGCAGTTACTAACAGCAGGGATTCCTGCAAGTATATGTTATCTAATAAACAAACGAAAGTGTCTTTGATCACTTTCGATGATTAAGTTGCAGAACCACGGTTCCCCGTTTATTCATATAAAATACTGCCTAGGAACAGTAGACTTCCGCAGAATCTCCTTGTACAAGGAGATTTTGCAGCTGCGCTAGCCGTTCTCAAACCGGACGTCTCAAAGTACACAAAAGCATGGGAGTAGTGAAACCAATGAATTAAAACCCACTAATTAAAGAGAAATTGATTTTGAAAAATCAATCGCGTGTCACTCAGGAAATTATATTTTTTTGTGACACATACCAAGTTTTAAGACATAAATCAATTTTCAACAGAAACAATTTGTTTTGAAAAGATATACACAGACAAATGTGCTCGAAAGGTCAGTGTTGAGCCACATCGAAAGGTTTTTCCAAAAACTATCCGTCAATATCACTTGCCTGAGAACAAGTATTTATTCATAAAGAATCGCACCATACTTTGTTTTCCATTGTTACAAGTTTGTCCATAATGGATCTCACCACGATACCACTGCCAAAGAGCTTGTTTGAATGTATGGCTCTAGAAGGAATTTCCACTCTTCATTGAGAGTACTTTACGTACACTCGATGTTCTGGCAATACCACGTAGGATAATGCGTAGGACTCTTAAAGATCTTACTTGTTACCCACAGTGTGTGATGAGCAAGACATAGTTGTTGTATATTGGTGTCCAAACGAATAATGGATGATCTCATGGCTCAAGACTCTATAGTGCACCTTTTTTGGGGGGGGGGGGGTTTTTTAGTAGAATGGAGGATGGAGCAACTGCCACCTTTTCAATATCATCTAACTCGAGTTGAGAGAGATGATAGAAATTGTTATTGGATCTCTGTGAGAAATACACCAGAAACCATAAGAGGATATTTGAGTGGCTAGGGAGGGTTGAGCAGCGTATCACTGAGTCCATGATACTTGTATTCAAAGTCACACTACAACCTATGTTAATTCTGAACAGCATATGTAGTACCCAGAAACGCCTAATGGTTTAAGGAGGGTTGCTTTCATTTCACCCTTAATCTTTAACATTTCTTTTTCATTCTTTCAACCCCTCATGCTTACCAGGACTCATTACTTTTGTTATGTATGTACCAGTAATAGCTCCATCTCAGTCTTCATATACCCTTATTCTCACATACCCTTTTGTAATCAACCTAAGGACTTCTAACACTAACTAGTGGATATTGTCCCTGGGTAATCCCTTTCGGCTCTGACGGGATCATGGGAACATGTACCTAAACCAAACCATACCTTTATAACTCGATAAAAGTAAGTACAAGGTCGGTCTTTTGAGTACAGTACACATTTTCCATAAAAACCAGTATTGAAGAAATCCAATCAAAGGTCCTGGAATAGATATCAAAGGCCATAGTCTACCTTGATTGTTTTTGATTTATTTTAGAAACGCACACCCCCTCAACAAGTGCGTCGGTAATCAAAATTGTTTAGACAAATAATGGAGGGAGGAGTACCATTGGAGTCTAATAGATCACTTTTTTATCAGATTAATAATTTAAATCCAATCACTCCCGTGATACAAAAATTTCAAACTTTTTAGATTTAGGATCTCAATTGATTTAAATAAGTTAGAAAAATATGGGAGAAAAGTGTCTGATTTAAATACAAGCCGATATTAGACCTAGATATGATCCCCTTAAGTAATGAGGGATTATTATGTTTTATTGACTTATAATGGTATAAAAGTTAATTTTGAGTTTTTAAAACAGATAAACTTATGAAAAATTCATTAACTGACACATAACACTGATTACTACACTACTATATAATGTACAAAGTTTATAATATAATACACAGGATATTGACCTTTTTAAATGGAATGACGATATCATTTCGTTCTCATGAAGGAAGCCGAGTAGTCAATTCACGAACAAAGGAACTCACCAACAAAGCATTCCAGGTTCTGGTAGATCCTTCTTGTCTTCAGTCGCCTTTCAATAGCCGCTATGAACTCTTTGCTCCTTGTCACGATCCCTTTTTAGTCCAGAATTTGCGTAATCATACATACCCATTGAGGCCGCTTGACCTTAAATTCTTTGACTCAGTAATCCAGTGCTTCCAGAATACGTGTCAACGTTCCATCACTGAACTTGTATATTTCGTTGAACCGCATGATCTTTCGTTCATTTTGTAGAACCGGGTAACACATACTGCTCGAGGACAACCAATGATGGTATAATCAAGCTTGAATTATCGTAGCTTCTTGTAGCAATCCCATCCTGATTTGGGAGTGAGGTTCCACTGCGTCTGTGTAACTTCCAATGCCGAGTTATGAAAATCTTCAACACGCTGTCAAATCACTAAGTTCGGGTCATAACTTGATAGCATAATTAGCATCCGTTTGCCTGAACCAGAAAGAATGATCGAGATGACCTTAGGCAGAAAGAAGCAGATTCCATGGTCTTCAAAGTCATTGGGGGATACAGGTTTTCTTTGAAATCCCTTTTCATCAGCAATCGTGTTGTCTTGAAATCAGCTCTGCGAAAGATAATTTTTCGCTCAAGTATTCATACCTATAAACATATAAGCTTTAATTCAACGACCATAAATAATCCGCATGTGTGTTCTGACTTCTTTTCGACGCGACGGAGAATCATGTCTGTCAATATAGAACTTCTGTCGATTAAACCACCAGTGAGAGATGCCATATTTTGCACTTATGTCATAGGTACACACATCATCAATCACATTTGCACCGACACAATAGTTCAAGACCAAAGTCGGGATACCTAACAGCCTTCAGCTTGAAAATTGATATAGCGGGACTGTCTATCCCTTGCTGGCCATATCTCAAATACCTAAAGAAGCCTTTATAAAGAAGAAATGTGTTTGAATAATTTTACATCCCTGGCAGACCACTTAGGGGCAGTGGCTTTTTACATCGAATCTGACTTGGCCTCCTTCCTATTTGTCCATAAACCTGATTTGATGAGCATCTTGTGACATCCTCCATCAGGAATAAGGGTGAATGACATCCGGGTAAAAAGCTTTATAACAACTTCAAAAGCCCTCAGCCCTTTTCCGAAATCATCTTGTGTAAGCTCGGATCTTGTTCATGTTTACCGCGTACCTAAACTTCATGAAAAGATCGTCAGTTCTAGTATTTGCAAGCAATGAGGTTCTCAGCAGGGGTTTCAGAAGTTGAAACCAACGCAAAAGCCCAATTGTTCTCTACAATCGACACATGTAGAAGACGGGATACCAAGCAGGTTCAAGGAGTTCGCTGGTCTTTATCCTCCTTCTGGTAGTGTTATCTACCCGTCGTTTCGGCAGGAGTCACTTTTAGTGGTGTGATCATACCTCGAATCTTCATCATCAGACAAATGACCTGACTCAGCAGGAATGGATCCTCATGTGCATCAAAGAGTCTAACGAGATAATTCTTGGAGCCAGAGACCCAGCTGACACATATCTATGTCAGATGAAGTCCAACAGCCATAGATAGAGATGCTCAAAGCCAGCAATCTTAGAACGAACTTGAGAGTTAACTACTTGCCATGTTGTGAGTAATCCAATGTACCACGTAGATAGAGAGAAGTAGAGGTTAGGCGGCAACTGAGAAGCACCCTGATGCTCTGAAGTACCTGTGAGCACCAGATACCGCCTGCTTAGCGGAGGTAGGAGGAGGTTGTTGTGAAGAGGAGACCAAAAGGATTCTTGTATTCACTGTCTCTATCTTCTCTTTTGCGAGCTTCCTCCTGATCAGCTAGAAGTTGATTTGAATAATCTTAACTCTAAATGACTTCTGTAGAGCCTCATAGGCAGATCAAGTTGTAGAACGTCATGAGCCTTGTGGGAGTTTGTCATCAAACATGCCGATTTGAAAAGAATTTTCTTCATATCAACATGGGCCAATCCCTGAAGCAGCTCGAATGGAGCTTCATGCCCGGTATCTACTCAATCAGTGACTACTCATCTACCTGCTGCTCACCTTGTGGGGAAATTGAGATTCTCCAAGTTGTATAGGCCGCACCCTTGTTTGTATATAACCTTTTCCTCCAGGGGCTAAGTATGTTTTGTATCAGATCCCCATATGTTGTTCGGAGTTCACCTATACGTTCACTAAAATTAGACTTCTGCCGGTGCTTTGTTGTGGTTAGAGGTATGTGGTAGAAAGCGTGTTGTTGTTGTGTCGTGATTGGGATTGAATTTGTTGTTGTTGATGTGGGAGAGGAGAGTCAGATTGTGACTTTGTAAGGTCAATAACCGGAGTGGTCATTGGAGGAACCGAGGAGGTGTCTTGATGAATGGGGACCGAAACTATTGACTGAACCTCTGCTTCAGCATTGGTTTCCCCTGGTTCTTCTTCAAGAGGCTTTCTACCATAAAGAACTTGATCATGAAGCTCGACTTTTTTCAAGGTTTTGTAGAGAAGACAAGGTTCCAGTGGAGCTTGCAGGTTCTTCAAGAATCACCTGATCTTTAGTTGGCAGTTTGAGGTTCTCCTAAACATTTGGGTAAGCAGTTATGGTAAACTCTCATACCTATTTGCTCCGGTTTTTGTTGAGTTGAAACATCCGTGCCTCCAAGTTCCCATTGTTCAAGGTTAGTCCAGAAGGAACCACAAAGACTTATTGAGGTTAAGATTTGCAGCATCACCAGGGTTTTGATCTAGCCTGGTCTTCATCTTAGATCATCCCCAGGGATTTAGTCCAGCCTGGCTTTACATCTTGATCTCCTAGTATGCTCATAGGCACTTCGTTTATCAGATTCCATTTCAACTGTCGTCAGAGCAAATTCGCATCCAGGGAAAGTGAGATTTCAACATGTCCAGAGGCTCAATGGGCATAGGAGTGCGCCTCTGAAAGATTAATGATTTGCGAAAGTGGCTCTTTTTTTCTTTGGAGCCTGAAGGGATAAAAGATCATGAGCAGCTTGTCATTCAAAACCTTCTCTTTTCCCTTTCCTTGACTTCAGAAGCGTTGACTTCTCCCAGAGTCAGGTTCCCTAAGTAACGACTAGACGAGCTGTCCCTAGAGATTCGATCCCCTTGTTCCTTGAGCTTTAGTCCAGAGCCCGTTTAAAGGTTTGCTTCTTCTCATTATAGGCAGGTACCTCAACCCGAACACCTCTTCATCACTAGGTTCAGTCATCAATCAACTAGAGAGGGGCTATGTTGTGGTACGCACTTTCTTTGGCCACCACTTACCGCTTTAGATCGTTTGCGGGAGATAGAGTACATAAGGATGTCTCCGTTGGAACCATTTACGCTTTTTACTTGATCTTTCTAGAGGTTCAGTTGGTGTTACCAGGTTGGTTTAGATGGTTGAGATGAAGTGGGCTTGGGTGTCTTGTCATCTGCCTTATCGTGTTCTTCATCCTATTAACGTTGATACTCAGCGACATGCTCCAGATATCCATTGTAGTATGGTGCTCTTTTAATTGTATCAGTAAGAAGAGTATCAGGTATCGGCATACCGAATATTTCCCTGCCATCTTTTCCAACGTACCTGAGAGTGTTCAAAACATTTTCCTTATGTGAGTAGTGAAGAGTTGAACCAGTTCTAGGATGTATGTCGTGTTTGGTTTTCAGGTGATGGATGATTAGTTTGGTGAAGCTAACGTTTGGAATAAGCAGATGAGCGGTCTTCTTCTTTCCACGAGAGGCTGTAGTAAGATTCTTCCTGTCAGTGAGGAAGGTTTGTATGGATTGAACAAACTCTTCCTAAATCCTTTCAGCATAGTCGATGTTGGAGCGATGAATGATACCCCAAAGAATCTGAAGCACAAGATGTCTTGGCCTGTCATAACTATCACTTTTGCCTGTAAGGCACATATTGATCATAGACAAGATGGCTCTCCATGGTTGATAGAGAGCATTGACTGACATTGCTGACACGTTCCTGGGTGTATTAGGGTATCCCAAAGTGTTGACATACCTAATGACAGTATCACTCGAAGGTGGAGCCACAAAAGGATTGTCATCATTGGTTGGAGTGATATCGAGAGTATCTCTGATAATATCTTTATGAAGATTAAACCATTGCTCATCCAACTGACAGCTGTACAACCTAGTAGATGAGTCAAAACACATGGTGTCCCAAAACTGCTGAATGTAGATAGCCAGAATCGTAGAGGATGATGTGAAAGCCCTGAAGAAATTAGTGTTTTTCAGTATGGCCACATCAATCGGGAAGATAGGATTCCTTTGAGACTTTTGTACATCAAGTACGCAGTTACTCTTGCCGATGGGCACCCATTTGCTCGATGGCAAAATTTGATCATCCGTTCTAGTTGGTAGTGCGATAGCAGGAGCTTGTTCAGCAGGAGCATCATTCGTAGGAATGTTCATGTCAGCCATAGTATCTGCACAAGTATATCCAACAGTAGGACATACATACAGATATATGATGTTAGTTCAGAGCAATTGCTCAAAGGGAAATCAACATTGGAATGAGTTGACCCAAAGATATTTGATAAATTGCTAAACAAGACTAATGACAACTCGCTAAGTGATCCTATTAATGATCCTCAACTCGCTACAGACAACTCGCTAGACCACTTAACTCGCTACCAAATTGGTTTCAATTTGAAATAAAGAGTTAAATATTATAGTAAATAAAAAACTTCTTTAACTCGCTAAGGGGTAGCGAGTTGCCTGCACACAATTAAATAAATAGAGGAAATTCAACTCACTAAGGACAACTAACTAATGACAACTCGCTATGAATATTCTTATTAAAATACTTAACTCGCTATTAAACTTGGAAAATTTGAAATGGCGAGTTGAATATTTTAATAAAAATAAAATCTTCATCAACTTGCTACAGGTTAGCGAGTTTCCTGTTCATGATAATATAATATTATTAACTCGCTAACTTTCATTACAACTCGCTAATAAGCAACAACATAAACTCACTACCAAGAAAACATCCTAACTCGCTACATAGCACAAAATAATTCGCTAAGGCCTAACATCACACAAACTAGCAAAGGAGATCAAGAAAGCACATGAGTAACGCTTAGACTACATTATCAACCTCTTAGCAACATTCAGTAACCTCAAACAACAGCAAACATCTAAATTTTGACCTTAAAAAGTCAACATAAGCCACAAAAATCAACAAGATCCCAAAATAATGAAAGTAAATCTAATTTAAACATAAACGAGGCATCATTTATTCATCCTAAACCTATCCCAACAAATAACATATCATTCCAATCATTAACGAAGATTTAGATGATAAATAACGGTGAAATCATTGATTTTGAGCGATTTAGAGTGATTAAGGCAGCCACGATCTGGATATATGATGTTAACAGGATATAGAACATTATCTAAAAGGTACCTTAGCAAGAATGGACACAGAAATCACAAATCAAGATATGCTTCAAAGTAGCGAGTTACGAAAGAGGGTTTTTTTGAGAAAAGTTTGACTGAATTTTGCAAGGTTTGACCAACAGTAACTCGCTAGCTCTTTTGATACCTTTAAGATTTAACATATTGTTAGTTTTGGTTCACTACTTTTCAAAGTCCATTACTTTGAGGTTTAATGTATTAATAAGGTTAGGACAAGTTTCAAAATAGGCACAAATGGTCCTTATAGTTAAACAAGCCTAGGAAACATTTAGAAAATATCACACAAGCCTAGGAA
Organism: Tanacetum coccineum; assembly: GCA_026074375.1. Lineage (NCBI taxonomy): Eukaryota > Viridiplantae > Streptophyta > Magnoliopsida > Asterales > Asteraceae > Tanacetum > Tanacetum coccineum. The sequence goes on along the minus strand of BQNB010027477.1, from coordinate 19,250 downwards.
ACATTTAGCAAATATCACATAAGACCCTAAACACACAAGTTATTGACAAATTTGGCCCTTTGAGTTAAAATAAATTTAACTCCTCTTCAAAATGTAACCCCCTTAAATAAAATAACCTTTTATCAATTAATTATTTGATGAATTAAAATGCCCGCTAGATTTCATAAATTGTATACTCTCTCCCCACAATCAATGATCTTTTCTATTTAAAGAGCTCTAGTCGTTGATTGAGTGACAAATTTTGAAAAAATTCAAGTCCGATTGATTTTCAAACAACATTTTCCACCGTTGGTAACACAAATAATTTTATAAAGAATCATAGACGAACAATCATTTGGTTAAAGAAAGAAGACTTCTCTTCTATATCAAGAAATAATGCACTGAAATGTACATTAAGTCAGAATTGCATTGATATCAAGTAACCCATGCCCGAGAGAAATTAATCACCCGTTGTCAGGAACAGCCGTCTTTTTGGCGACATGCGTTCCTCAATTTGAAAAGCGGGATGCAGTCTGAAATACCTGCAAGCCATAAAGACATGTTTGAAAAGTGTGAACTTCTGTTCGAGCTTCATTTAAAGACCCGTGTCATTATTGAATGACATTTCAAGGTCCGTAAATGTTATCGATAAACAGAAGACATGTCTTGAAAAACTATTTTTGGTATTTTCTATTTTCTGATTTTTTATGGTTTTGTAGGTTTTATATTTTTGTATTTTCCTTTTGGTTTTTTAATATGTACATATTTACATAGGATATAGGAAGTCCATCCTTTACTCCTCTTCTTCGTCCTGAAGACGTATAAGAGTTTTCGGAGACATACTCTTCATACCAAGTCGCGGGAGTAGAAATTCGAACCGCTCTCTTGGTAATCGTTTGGTGAATATGTCCGCGAGCTGATAATTCGTCGTCACGAAGTACAATTCAACTACGCCCTTCTCAACTTGCACTCGAATAAAATGGTGTCATATGTCAATGTGCTTGGACCGGGAGTGCTGAACATTATTGCAGCAGAGAGCAACGACACTGTGATTATCACAATACAGATGAATTTTATTGAAGGCAAAGCCGTAGTCTGAAAGCTGTGACCTCATCCAAAGTATCTGAGCACAACATCCAGACATGGCAATGTATTCAACATCTGTGGTTGAAATTGCAGTGCTCTTTTGTATCTTTGATGACCAGCTGACTAATTTATCCCCAAGGAACTGAGCACTTCCTGACGTACTTCTTCGTGTGTCTTGACAACCTGCATGGTCCGCATCTGCATAGGCCGTTAGTGCCATAGCGGTGTCTTTCGGATACCAAAGTCCCCAATTAATGGTTCCTTTGAGATATCGAAAGACCCGTTTAAGTGCTTCAAGGTGCTTTTTGGTAGGCGATGCCTGATACCTAGAACACATGCATACAGCGAATACAAGGTCGGGTCTGCTGGCAGTGAGGTACATTAGGGAGCCAACCATACTACAAAATCGAGTCTAGTCAACTGGAGTCCCTAAGGGGTCCTCGTCTAGTTTAAGTCGATCCAGCATGGGTGTATCAATAGGATCACACGAATCCATCCCAAATTTCATTAATATTTCTAGAGCGAATTTTGATTGATTAATAAAAATGCCTCTGATATTTTGAGAAACTTGTAAACCTAGGAAAAAAGACATTTGTCCCAACATTGTCATTTAAAATTTGGAACTCGTCTCATTGGAAAATATGTCACATGCTTTAGGTTCGGTCGATGCAAATATGATATCATCTACATATATTTGAACAAGATGAATATGTTTACCTGTTTTCTGAGTGAATAGTGTCAGATCAACTGCACCTTTGGAAAATTTATTGTCCAGAAGAAATCATGACAAGGTGTCATACCACACCCGAGGAGCTTGCTTTAAACCATACAAAGCCTTCTTCAGACGATAAACATGTGTCGGATGGTCTGGATCAATGAACCCCTCTGGTTGACAAACATAGACTTCTTCCTTCAATTTGCCATTAAGAAATGCTGTCTTGACATCCATTTGATAGATGGTCATGTTTTTACTGGCTGCATTGGCGAAAAAGATTCTTATAGCCTACGTGCATGCAACGGTGCAAATGTCATTATCAAAATCAATAGCCTTCCTCTTGTCGATATCCCTTGGACACATGTGCCTTGTTTTTTAGAACATCACCATACTCATCAAGCTTAACTTTGTAAATCCACTTGAGAGCAATTATCATGACACAGTCTGGTTGAGGTACTAATTCTCATACTTGAAGTCGATCAAATTCGTGAATCTCATCTTGAATGGCTTGAAACCAGTAATCTTCGGTTATTACAGATTTGAAGTTCTTTGGTTTGACTTTTGACAGTACAGAGTTATACAAGCACCACAAGGCATCGGTTGCAAGTTGTTTTCTGGTGGATACCGGTCGAGATGGGTTACCAATGACGTTATCAAGCGGGTGATCCTTACTCTAATTTCTGAGATGATGAAGTGTTTGAGTGACATATGTTGATTCTGCTGAATTAACATCCCTGGATGTAATGCTTCAGAAGTAGGTTCCGGAGCAAATATGTTTATAAAGGGATCGTTGTCAACAGGAGTACGCCTTGATGTATACTTGGAGATTGTAATGCCGAAGATGATGGTGAATGACTTGGAGAAGGTGCATCTTGATCAATGGTAGTAGATGAAGGTGTACCGACTGAATTGACTGGAATTGGAACTGCTAAAGCAGTAGAAACTGGTCTTTTAACAAGAGGAGGTTCCAGGTATTCATCAAACATTAGTTGGAATAAAATCTCCAGTTCTTTATTTGTGGGGGGTACATAAGGTGCTGCGGGAACCAGATTTGGTACGAGCCCTGAACTTATCTGTCCAGGCGTCAGAAACGTAGGAGCAGGTCCTGTACTGAGTCGTACATGAGCCATTTGCTCAGTCAGCTCATCGAATTGAACGTGAATAGTTTCCATAATTCGTCGGGTTCTTTTGTTGTAGATTCTATACCCTTTCCTGCTAGGTGCATAACCAACGAATATTCCAATATCAGCTGTTGGTTATAATTTTCCAAGATCTTCGCTGTCATTTATAGGGTAACAAAGAGCACCAAAGACATGAAAAAAAGTAAGATCAAGCTTCTTATCATGCACCAGCTCATATGGGGTTTTGTTATGAAGAATGTGAATGAGGGATCGGTTTTAGGTGTAACAAGCAGTAGCCACAGCTTCTGCCCATAGAAACATCAGAGCCTTGGAAAATATCAGCATTATCCTAGCGGCCTCTACAAGAGTACGGTTCCGTCTTTCGACAACGCCGTTCTGCTGTAGAGTCCTTGGAACTGTCTTTTGGTGAAAAATGCTGACACGTTCATAATATGCAGTCAAATCTTTATTGACAAATTCTGTGCCATTATCGGTACGGATGTATCTAATAGTTTTGTTGAGACCGACTTGTATTTGCTTTAGAAATTTGATGATGACCTCTAGGGTTTCATCTTTCGATCTCAAAAACTTAACCCAAGTAAACCGAGAATAATCATCAACGATGACTAATATTTATTTCTTACCATTAATTGTTTGCACTCGCATCGGTCCACATAAATCCATATGAAGGGTGTTAAGAATTTCCAAGTTGGTGTTTTCAGTTTTGGGTTTGTGGGTATGCTTTTTGCTCTTTCCTAGTTGACATGCAGAGTAAAGATAATCTTTCTCAAACTTCAATCTAGGCAAACCTCTGAATAAGTCATTTCTTGCAAGGTTATTGATTGTACCGAAGTTCAAGTGGTTTAAACGACGATGCCATAACCATGATTTGTTCTTGGAGGCCTTAGACAACAGGCAAATGGGAGAGGACTTCATCATGTCTTCAACCGAGATAGTGTATGAATTAGAACCACGAGAACCTTTAATTAAGTCAACACCATCCGTATCTCGAACATAACATGAATGTTTCCTGAATGCAACTTCCAGATCAGAGTCGCAAAATTATCCGACAAAGAACAGATTGTGTCCTAGTCCTTCCACATAGTATACCCTAGAGATTACACTGTTACCAATTACATAATCTCCATAACCCATAATAGCACTAAAGTGGTCATTCCCGAATCTAACTATCCCGATGAACTTTTTCACGAAATTCCTGAGCCGTGAGCGATCCCCCATCATATGTTTTGAGCAGCCTGAATCCAAATACCAAAGGACGATCTGTACGACCTGCAGTTGAAAACAGATAAAGATGGAGAGTTCTGACAGTTAGAACCCTAATTTTGGTTGGGTTCCTGTGGGTTAGCATAAGCAATAGCAGACACTACTTTGGATGTAGTGAGCCTAGTTAAAGGGCACTGTGCTCCTAAAGTGAATGTCCTTCCCGTGGGCATCCATTGATAACCTACAGTGGGAAGTATTTTGCCTGTTGGTTTCCAGACTTGCTTGACTTGCTTAGGTTTCCAAACTTGCTTAACTTTACGCATAACATTTTTAACAGAGGGGGATGCATTCACAGAGTGCAAATAAGTAACCGCACACATATCATGATTTGCATAAATGAAGCATTTGTTACATGTCTTGCAAGCAGTATAAGAATTCAAATTAATTACAGTACGCTTAGAGCTAATACTAGAATCAACATGATTCTTGGTTTTTAAATTAGACTTATTTGTCCTAGGGTTTTCTTCTACGTTCTTCTTGTTGACACTCTTAGCCGGCAAGATCCTATTTTTCTTGGTATTGCTCCTAGGCTGTGATCCGCTAGCATCAGTGCAACTGTTTACTCCTGTAGAAGGAGGCACAGGGATATTAGTCTTCTGAGTGTTTAGATGCTCTACATGTTTGTGTGTGTTACTATTTGACATTGCACATTAGACCTCAAAAGTGACTTGCTTTTTCTTAGTTAAAGGGGTATAAACATGCTTTTTATCTCTTTGATTGAAGTCTTTCGGACAAGTGCCAATCACATATTCTAATAGTTCCTGAGAGTGTTTGGTGTAAAGGCAAGCAGATGCAAGTGATCTATCTAACGGTCTTTCAACTTTGGCTTCCTCTACTATCTCGCGAATAGTTTCAACACTTTCCTTAAGATGCTTGAGATAATCTAGATGAACTTTCCTATTATTCCTATTGCGAGGGGGAATTGGTTCAACATCAATGTCATACTTACCCAATGCAATAACTCTTGGTTTTACAGGATTAGTAGTGACACATTGCATTTTATTAGGTATTTGGACTTTCAGATTCTCTTTTTCAGTTAACAGAGCGGTTTTCTGTTCGATATGCTTAACACGCGTGATCTTAATAGAATCATACAATTCTTTGTAATGTTGCTTAATCTTTCCATTTTCTGCCCTAAAAACCTCATTTTGTTCTTGAAGAGTGTTGACTTTTTCAATAAATCAAGTGATATGAAAATCTAAGGTCTTGAAATCAAGTGTACGGTCTACCTCACTACGGGTCTCCTTTAGTTGAGAGATTTGCATTTTCAATTTTTTGATGACGTTGTCCTTTCCTTGAAGGGAAGCTTTCATTTTTTCGATTACAAAGACTGAGTCAAAATCAGGAGTTTCTCTAGCGGGTGGAGGTGGGTTATTCCCAAAACTTTCTTTAAGGTTTTGATACTTTAGCTGCAGGTTTAAGTGATTTACCTCAAGATTGGAAAACCGGTTTACTAATTCATTATGATCATCTGTTTGAATCTTATCCCGTAATTTAGAAAGCTCTGCTTCAAGTTCCAGACAACGTGCTTGAACGACAGTGTGGGCATCATGCATTTCAGTAAATCTAGATACCGGAAGCCCATAATTTGTTGTAATATAAAACACATCTTTGGACAAGCAGTCAGCAATTAAATTATCATTTGCAATAAGAAGGTTTTTCCTCTCAATCTCAGCATGCTTCCTATGGACAACGTTCTGGTCAACCTCAGCTTCCAACTCTTCAAAAATGTCTTTCATTTCTTTAATTTCTTTAGTTAGAGCCTTTTGAATGCCCTCAAAATGTTCTTTAAGTGTTTTGAAAAATGGAATGACCTCGGTGAGATAACATTCCTTGGTTTGTTCAAAACCCCTTTCCCCTTCAGTGAGCCCAGTAGGTGTAATTCTCTTTTTGCAGGTTTTTTCAAATTCCGAAAAAAGTTGTATAAGTGTAAAAATATTAATTTTCACTTGACTTTTTGTTGGAAGCACCCCGGGAACAAGCGTTGCATGTGTATTTGGTTAATACATCATCAACGCTTTGATTGGTCGTAAAGATTTGGTCTACTCCTTGAGAGCTTCTGCTTTCATCTCGATGAGATCGTTAGACCAAAATATCTGCTCGGGGGTCAATTGTTTCTGTGGTGTGAAAGTCGCTAAATAATTCTCTTTCGAGTAATCAGGTGGTGCAATCTTAACCTTAT
>BQNB010027477.1:0-12394 GCA_026074375.1 Tanacetum coccineum | reverse complement strand
CATCTTCGCCATGAATCGCAGTGATCACTCGAGACCAGATCGTATTTTTTTGAGTAACGAACCTCCATACCCACTTAAAAATCATTTAAGAGATTAAATTTTTTATCCATAAAGTAGGCATAATTATTTGTCTTCGTCCCAACATGTCTCGTCAGTTAAGATGATACAAATGTATCATTTTACCATTTTTTGATGTTATGTAATTCTTTTTGTTGACTCTATTGTACTTTAAGTTTCTAGCGTCTTGCTAGACTATTTTTCATATATATTCGTTAAAAAAAAAGATGATACAAATGTGCAAAGCGGCAAATACTTTACTAAACGAATGCATTTTATTTCAAAACCAACATGTCTTTGTATACTTATTTTTGCTCAAAAGTTGTCAAATAAACTAAGGCCACAACGTTGTAACTTAAGCATTTTTAAAATCGCAAATCCAAATATTTTAGAATTATTAGAAGTGCCAATTTGAGACTTATTGGTTAATTTGAGTCTAGTTGGATAAATATTTTTTATGGATAGATTTAGTTGGATTTTCTTTAAAATTATTGATGGGTCAAAATGGGTCTCCTAACACGTCTAGATAGTCTCCTAACATGTCTAGGGGTCAAAAGTGTTAATTTGTATGCGTTTTTATCTTTTTTACGTTTTCGACCGTTTTCGTGCGTGTCCGCACCGTTATCATCGATTTCGTCTCTTTTTGACCGATTTCGCCCGAATTTGTCCTTTTTCAACCGATTTCGCCCGATTTGGACCGTTTTCATCTGTTTTTGACCGATTTTGACCGGTTTTGTCCTTTCTTGACCGATTTCGACTAATTTCATCCGTTTTCGATCGATTTTGCCGGATTTCATCCGTTTTCGACCGATTTTGATCGTTTTTGTCCTTTCTCGACCGATTTTGACTTATTCTGTCCGTTTTCGATTGTTTTTTACCGATTCCGCCGAATTACGTTCGTTTTCCACCGATTTCGACCGTTTTCGTTCGTTTTCGACTATTTTGACCGATTTCGACACTTTTCAATCGTTTCCGAACGATTTTGCCTGTTGTTGACCGTTTTCATCTGTTTTCAAACGAGTTTGACCGTTTTTTATCGTTTCCTATCGTTTTCGATCATTTTTGTTTGAAATTTGTTTGTTTTCGACCGTGTAGACCCAAACCCAACCCGACCCACCTATTTTGCCACCTCTAGGGGAAAATATGGTTTCTCTGTTTTTATAAGCTCTAGTATTTATTATAAAATTGTATAAAGGCGTATGAAGAAGTATAAAACGTACATAATGTACGAAAACGAACGAAACATAGGAAAACAAAGAAAAACGAAGGAAAATGGTTAAAGACGTATGAATACGAACAAAATCGTACAAAAATGAATGAAAACTGACAAAAACATAATAACGGACGAAACCGTTAAAAACATTCGAAATAGCTGGAAAACGCGCAAAACTTTTTGAAAGCGGTCGAAAACACACGAAAACGGTAAAAAACGGATGAAAACGGTTGAAATCAAACGAACTCGGATGAAACGGTAGAAATCAGTCGAAAACGAAAAAAACGGTCTTAAACGGATGCAAAAGGACGAAAACGGTCATTATCGGTCGGGAACGAACATAAACGCACGAAAACGGTCAAAAACAAACATTTTTAGCTTCTAAAAAAAACCTTTATTTTGAAGTTAAAAAATCCATCTAAACCCGATCTATCTAGACCCATGACCCAAACCCGACCCACCATTTTGACACCTCTAATAATTATGTATGTTTGATTATCCGTAGTGATGGCAAAAAAGAAGAAATATATTTGGAAAAATAAAAGACAAGTTATGGATATCATTGAAGGCGCCAAGGAAACCCATAACTTGTGATGCACCAGCCGGGAATCGAACCGGGTTAAGTACTCGTAGAGGGGTACTATCCTACCACTAGACAACGGATTTTTAGTACTATTTATATAATATTTTCTGAATGATTTTCGACCCGTGTTACTTGATATACTACGTATTTCGTTCCAAAAAACACCCTCATATACTACGTATTTTTTCGCCAACTTTAAGATGTTGCTTAAACAAATCCCTTGATTAATAAGTATAAAGGGATTGGTACAACTTATTTTTATGGTCATATTATTAGTACTGAAATATATGCTAAACAAGTAAACAAATCAAATGGGTCTATTTGGATGTCATACTATACCTTTAACAATTGAGTAACTGTATCGTACTTGCTTCTTTTGAGAATGCAAGCATTAGTAAACTTGGCTTAGCCCACAATGCTTGCTGCTGGTTACTGTATTATTTACTCATGTAAGTGGTGAAATGAGGCGATCGGACAAGTTGGGTGGGTGCCTTTGAGGAATTTCCACAAAACGGCATGTATAAGCGCTAACCTTTTAAGTTGTTTTTTTTACTCTTATTCATTGCCTCATTGTATACACAAGAATTCTATGCGCGCGCGTGTGTGTTTCGTCCATGATGATGCTTATTATGACTTGCACAGGGAGAAGCTGGTTTTATTATTGCAAATCAAATTAATAGAAGGGTGTTGTGTAGTCCCGGGGCCACCATTCATTGTTATGATAAGCCAGGTCGGTATTCACGCAACTCTCCACGTTGATACCATTGGCTGATTACTAAAGCATATTATTAATGACATTGTAGATATGCCATAGCATAGGAAGACTAGCTGGAATGCACACAATTATGTGCATCCTGTCTATATCATGACTTGATGGGTGTGTGGCATATACAGAAGAGTGAGTTTGTTTGTGTTTGATATTAGATCATGGGTTTGAAACTGTTTTTTGACATTGGATTATTATGCCTCTTGAACTTAGTAAAGTCGTTATAGGTTTAAGGTAATATATTTTTTTTTCCTGAAACTAATATTATACTCATCATTGATGGATTTTCTGTTTTATTGATTACAGGTGGTTTTGGATTCTCATCGATGGGTCCCATTATCAGCAGTTGGCTTATCAACCAGTAGCTTCGGTGAAGAAAATCAGGAAGATGTTACACTGCCTCCAAATTTAATGGAGCATCCACCTCTTGCTGTTTTTGTTAATGGTAAGTTGCAAATAACTCCTGAAAAGGGAGGGCTTTACCTGGTTTGAGTCTGTGTGGCGGTGGGCTCAAACCCCGTGGATTAGTCGGCCAAAAGGTCGGAAATCATGGTTACTATCACACCCTGAAAATTTTAGGTCAATATTTTAAACTTTTTCGACAATTATTTTTTACTTTTATACGTTACGTTTAAATCTGGCAGTTTACCGGGAAGTTAACCTGCGTAAATCTGAAAAACATCATCGGACGCGTTCCAACTTTGGATTTTGATTAGTTTAGATATTATATGAGTTATTTTATCTTTTCTAAGTGTTTCGTAGTTTACGATCACTCCCGGTATTTATTTTTACGCTTTAACGTTTAAATTGCGTTTTTCGCGTTTTTGATCAAACGGAACCCCGAAAACCCGCAATCTTTTCGTGTAAACTTTAGTTATCGTCCATCTCGCATTCTTAAGTCAAAAATTTCGTTCATCCCTCCCCCTCTACTCAAAACACACGCATACACACTCTAAATTAATTCCCATGGAATCTTTTCACTTTAATTTGAAACTTATGCATGCATAAGTGGGATAGTGACCTCTTTGTCTTAACCTTCCCATGCACCAACACCTCTCTTACACAATTTGTCACCTTGCATGTGAGGACCACAAAGGCACTAACTTGAAATGGATTTAATTAACTAAACTTGGAGCCAAAGCAAAACAATGAACCTTTTTCCCCCCTCCTTGGCCTACATCGGACGAACCACAAGGACCATGAAGTCCTTGGTTCACTCTTTTTGCTAGTCACCCACTTCTAGTCCCAAAAATATCTTAAACCCTAGAACCTTTCCCTATATAAACACCACTTATAAGAATTTTAGGTCATTCATCACAATTCTAGCCTCAACAAAAACTCACACACCTCTCCCTCTCTTTCTCTTAGGTCACGACAAGAAAAACAACACCAACAACATTCCATAGTTTTGATTTTGTCTAAGATCCATCTATTACAATATTATTTCTAACCATATCTAAGGGTGTTCCAAAGGTTTGATCATAGTTTTCAAGGTTTTTCTTCAAGATCTAAGTTAGGGTTTCAAGATTTGTTGTTGGGTTTTATAGATCTATTATTTTGGGGTATAGATCTTGTGATTTCTCTACTTGTTCTTCATTCTTGTAAGTATCTTGGATCTTTCTTTGTGGTTTACTTACATTCTTCTTATATGTTCAAAGATCCATACATCCATATGTTGTGTTTTCATTTTTGAAAGATTATAAAACCAAGATTTTATAAATAATGATGTTACCTTGTTTTCACTAGTTAAATATTATGTTCTTGGTGAGATAAGAGTTGAATGAGAGTTGCAACAATAGAAATGAAGAGATTAGGTTAGTCTTAGGTGGATTAGTTGTGAATGGAGATTAGGCTAGATTAGGCACTATTGTAAAGTTTGGGTGGATTTTGGTTGCGCTTTTGACAAAAAGTGCTTGCTGTCCCAAATTTGTTTTGGGGTTTTGGTCGACCTAAAAATGTTTTCATTAGGCGTAAAAGTAGTTTTTAGAGAGCTCGTTTCGAATAGATAGTTTTTCATATATCGCACATTAAAATTTGATTTAAAACGACCAAGTTATAGCCAAATGAAACTTGAAACATTTTTCGACAAAACCGGATGAATAGTGTGCTAATGTGAATAGTGAAATGAGTTTTCGGACACTTTCGAACATTTTTGAACTTTCTAAACACTAGTGAAACATATAGTAACACATACTTATTGATTAGTATTATTTAAAGACGTTGTTAGCATATTTTAGGAAAAGCGATAAAGTTACTAAAAATAGTAAGTTTGGTAAAAATTTAACCGAACGGACTTAGAAGTTAAGCGATTAAGGCTAGTTAGTGCGTTTTGAAAATATGGAAACTTAATAAATATAGGGGACGGTATTAACGTTTTGAAACTAAAAACTTTCCTAAAATAGAAACTTTCTAAAAATAGTAACTTTTGGTTAAACGCCGAAACTTAATGAAAAACTATATGATTTTATTTCGTCATGATTTGATAATTAAACTAAAGCAAACACACATGGATGTATTTTGGTGATGAACATATTGTGAAATTCTTGGCATGCTTTTCGTGTTTCTGAGACGCGTTATTATTCTAGGTCGCGGCTAGATTTCTATATCATCTTTTACTTGCGTAATTATCATTTGCTCATTTTTGCTTAGGTGAGTTCATAGCCCCATGTTTTACTACTTTTACTTTACTATTTTGGGGTGAGAAACATTGCTTATTTTCAAACTATGGACACAGTTACTTTACGTTTCCTTTTCCTGATTACGTGTTGCCTAAGTAGTGAATAGACTACTAATGCCTGAATTATCATGAACCGTCAATTGCTTAACCGACCGTACTGGTTAAGTAAACACGAATGTTGTAAATAGATCTATTGAGACTAATTATCCCTATCCGGGTAAGTAGCGCTTACTAGTTTCGGTGGTCCGAACAAACGGATATATACCATGTTGGAATGTCAATAGGTGGTCCTGGTCAGATACCTTTAGGGCGTGGAATACTATTTGGCATATAAAATGCTTCCTTTTAAATTGAGCTTCGGTTTTATGAGCTTAGTGCAAACGTAAATGCTTTTTATGTGAAGTTGTATCTCCTATAACTAGCACATGCGTACTGTGAACTTATGGTCCACCTTTAATATTAAATTTAAACCTATGAATTCACTCAACTTTATGTTGACCGTTTTAGCATGTTTTTCTCAGGTGCTTAGCTATGGATGTCTTTGCTTGCTTTATGGTGTTGCCTTGCATTGGACCAATTTCAAAAGCTATTATTATCTATGTTAACATCGTTGTCAAACTTTAAAACCTTTTATTCGCTTCCGCATATTATCGTTGGGCCTATGTAAAACTTTAACTATTTTAATCAATGCAATGATGTTGTATTTTAAACGTACCCATAGAGGTCGTTCTTTGTATCTTGTGTGATGTGTATTATGACGTCACGCCCCCGGACACGTTTTTCCGACTAGGCCCCGTTTGGGGGTGTGACAGTTACCCTAAAAATAACTTATCCTGTACAATGTATTACCCGGACAATGAGTAACTTTATAAACAAGTGTTTAAATCTCGTATTTTTTTCTTTTTTCAAACTGTTATTATTCTCGTAATCTGCTTTATGATTTATTTGAATGTTCACGTTTCATAAGTCCACTAATGAGTTGGGAATGTGTATTTATGCTATCAGGTGCTATGCTGCAATGAACGAACTACGTCCCTGTGCCCCAATAAGCTTGAAACATTCTTGCTTATGAGGCTTCATGGCTTGCTGATGGTGTTTACTTCTTAAAAATATCAGCTTATGCCAGTAAGCTTTCATATTGTTTAATGTAAGCTTATTCCTCTTCTGTATCAGCTTGCTCATTTTTTGGTGTTTGACCATAAACAGGATTCTACGTGGTCACCAGGCATACACACAATTATGTGCATCCTGTCTATATCATGACTTGATGGGTGTGTGGCATATACAGAAGAGGAATTAAAGGCAATGGCTGCTGAAATTGAGGTGGTTGATTGTCCTAACGATGAGGGTGAGATGCTGCCTGTTTCTGTTTTTTAAAAATATTGCTGGTGTGTTGTTAGATTCTTATGTTTTGTCTCTTTCAGGCTTGTCACAACGGAAAGAACTATGTGTTTGCACCACTGACTGGTTACTGTGATCCTCCAACTGGTGTTTCTGTAAGTATCCAGTCATTGTTTACATGTTAATATGTTTTCTATTTTCTTCTATAAAAGGTAAGCTTTATTTGCTAAAATTTTCTCATTAAAGAATAAAAAGAAGTTAATGCATATGCTTGTATAAAATCTTATGAGTTGAGGTCAAGGTCCTTAAACTATGATGGAAGGGAAAACGATATATTTAAACAATTAAACTTTTAATTGGGATCGTTATGTTATTCAAAGATATTTTTTTTAAACACCATGAAGTTTATTGGTTGCAGTGGCATTGTCATTTGACAACAATTCTTTAGTACCTGTGTATTGTGTTTTCACCATATAAATAAGGGGTGTTTTGTTTTCTTTTTAGCCAGACCATTGAAAATCGGAAAAGAAATTATGTAATCATCGTAATCTATCTGTTCCAAGTAGATTGAATAGTAGTTTTTCGGGTTTGTCATTGCTGTTTTGGTTTTTGCTGCTAATTTTACGCAGCTTCTATTTCTGATAATAATGTCAAAATTTAATTATAAGATGCTTTATAGTCCATAAGTGTGACAACATTTGCATGTGTATAAAATAAAGCCATTACTAACTGTATTCTGGTTGTTTTCGTGTATATATAATCTTCTTTCCTCCACGTAAAGGCTAATCTATGAATGAATTGCAGATCAGGGAAGGTCTGCACTAAAATCCTTACTTCTCTGGTGGAGCCATTGTTATGCCTAAAATGCTTATGGACGGCGCTGTTGAATACGAAGCTCAAAGAACTCAAGCGACAGGCGGCTTGGTGGTTTTGGTTTAGATCATTTTTATTATGTAATGGTTAATGGGAAATTCCGCCCCCATACATTCTAATTCCACCTTTGCTTTCTATATCTCCCCTATGTTTTACTCTGCCCTCTTTCAGATAGGGATTCAGATATCGTCTCACGTTTTTGAGTGGGCTGCGCACACGCCCAGCGTGTGTGTTATTGTTTTAACCTTTCTTTTTACATTTGGATGTCTTTCTTTATGTTAATTGTAGATTGGAAAAGATATCGTCTCCTTTTTTAGTTGGGCTGCCGAACCAAAAATGGAAGAAAGGAAACTGTTGTTGCTGCTGCATCATGTTCACGTTTATGCAACTAATATGGGGGTTGCTGATACTGATGCTATGTTGCTGCATCTTGCTGATAGTAGGCTGATGCAAGTGCTACATTTTGCTGATGTGACTTGCAGCTTGTTTTTTGCTAATGCTGGTGCATCCCATTGTTTACATTAGTTGGTGCAAATAAGTACTGTAGGAAATATGGTTATTGGTGTATGTATTTGTTATGGGAACAATAGAGAAAAAGCCTCGAGCTTTATATGTATAAGGTGACCGATGTGTAAAATAATTTGGTCATCATTCGCTTTAACTAATTACGCTTCCGTAAGGGCATAAACCTCAAGAGCATCTTGCTGATGCTGTTTTTGTTATCTTTATTGCTTCTGTTGTTGATCCTTGGCATGAACGACTGGTTTATAGTTTTTGCTATCGTTATTTTGGTTGCCTCATGCTTTTGTTATTTCAACTGTTATTGGGCCATTTGAAACTACTTTTGTGGCCAGACAAGATTTTAAGATAAGTTTGCTTCTCAAAATTTGATATTCAATTGTTGGAAGATTTTAGGATAAAGTTTGCTTATTGTTTTCAAAACTTGATATTCAATTTGAATGCTACGAGCATGGTTTGTGTACTTCATTTTTTTGGTACAATAATGTGAAAGCATCTACGATTCAAACTCAGAACTCACGCATGTATTTCTATTACGTTAAATTTATTTTATACGGCCAATACTCATAGTAATAAGCTTCATGAGAAGAGTCTCATTGACTTTTGTTATATCTAGATTTATTACTTTACGAGAAAACAAAATCGTTTTAAATAATGGAATGACTTATTCCATATTCATTTTTGAATACCACGGTATCTCGAAACAAAGGTGTTTGTAAAATGCTAAATCATTTTAAACCGTGGGATTTAGAATGTAACCACTTAGGTATTTCTGGGAGCATTTGACGTGTTGCTAGACGTTTACAATGTTATTATATCTATTTGATGACGCATGGGTTCCAAGTGGGAGCTGTTGGGATATGTACAATATATCAAATAATATATGTTTGGGAAATTACGTGAGTTTTTAAAGGCACACGCGTATACACAGAAGATACGTTTATTAACGTAATTACTGTATCTTTTATCGTATATTAATTATATTAATATGTTTCACAAAAGAATTAAATGGTCGTTAATTATAAACGTTAGACGTTATAACTAATTAATAGATATTAACCAGTGAGAGACTTGTTAGTACGAAAAACCAAAACTAGTGGGGTGTTGGTTGTGACCGATCGAACTAAAAAAGTACAAAGGAGGACAGTGTCGATTTATGAAAATATCTGTGAAGTTTGTGTATCTAGTTTAACTTAATACAACAATTGTATAGACCTAATATATTTCACACCCTTAAGGATATTCTAAATCATTAGGACTCTCATAAACATTCATTAACCCAACGCTAAAGGCCTTATTACTTTTTATTTTGGGAATAATCCTAATCGGTATGTGCATGTATACATAATTTGGTCAAACAACTTGTTGGCATTTTTCCCCCAGCGAAAAGGAAAATGAAAGGTTTAAATGCATCTTCCTGAAGTGTGATGAAGACTTTTAAAGAAGAAACTTGAAGATTCAAAAGATGAACATCAAGTTTAGGGGAGGATTGTTGGGTCTTAAAAGACTTCATGGATTCTTAGAAGTTACTGCTGCTCAGGTACATAATGGAAATTATGCTAAGTGGTTAGTACTGGTAGTATAATGTTACCATGGCTAGTTACTACTGTTAGTATAATTTAGTACTGATAGCATAAAGTTACTGCTGTTAGTTGAAGTTAAGACTGCTCAGTGTTGAAGACTAAAATATAAGCTAAGTAGTTAGTGCTGTTAGTAGTAAAAGTTAAGACTGCTAGTACAGGTTACTACTGTTAGTGTATATTAGTACTGCTAGTACTAATATTAATACTACTTATGTTTATTAGTGTTGCTGGTGGAAAGATTACAAGTGTTTGAAGACTTTCTACTGTCAAGGGCATAAAGACGCGTTAAAGAGATAAAGATTGTTTGGAGAACAAGAATACGTGTGAAGATAAGTGTTGAGATATTTATGTACAGGATATACATGTATTTATTTAGAAGATTACGTTTATGTTTAGAAAAGATTGAGATATCTTAGGAATATATTGTAAGCCGACTAGGACTCCTTAGTCTATAAAAGGAGGCTCTAGGGCATTAGTTAGAGATCTCAATAACACATCTATCACATCTATCTTTACAAACACACATACACAGATGCAGAGATTAAGAGTCTTGTAAGCTTCAAGGTTGTAATCCTAGTAATAAGATAGAGTACTTGTATTATTATCATTAATAATATTGAAGTGTTTTGTTACATCTTGTGTTCATTCATTCATATCTACTGTTTCATTGATATATCTTCTAGAATATTAAAGAGTAGATTCCGCATACTCTTTGATATACACACAAAGTTTCTACTATTGTTATTTTGGATTTATCCAAGATAACATACTCTTTACAAGGTAAAGAATCGATCTAGGATTGGGATCAACAAGTGGTATCAGAGCTTTGCTTTGAGAAACTTTGATCTGGAAGACATGGAGCTTGAATCTATAAATAGTGGTCCTACTGCAAAGCTTCCCATACTCAAATTGGGGGAGTATGAGATGTGGGCTATAAGGATTAAGCAGTAATTTCAGATCCAAGACTATGCACTCTGGGAAGTGATAGAAATTAGTGATTCATGGGTCTCAATATCTCAAACAACTGAGGAGAATGGGATAAAAACTTCAAAGATGTCTACACCTGCAACTGCAGAAGAAAAGATAAAGAAAAAGAATGATGTCAAAGCTAGGGGTTTGCTACTCATGGCACTTCCAAATGAACATCAGCTAACATTCAGTCAGTATCCAGATGCTAAATCTATGTTTGCTGCCATTGAAACAAGATTTGGAGGTAATGCAGCTACCAAGAAAACTCAAAAAACTCTCTTGAAGCAACAGTATGAGAATTTCAATGCAACAAGTGCAGAGTCTCTTGACTCTATTTTCAATAGGCTTCAAAAGATAGTCAGTAGGCTTGCAATCTTAGGTGTGATCATTGCCCAAGAAGATTTAAACTTAAAATTTTTAAGCAGCTTACCACCTGAGTGAAATACTTATGTAGTTGTTTGGATGAATAAGCCTGAGATTGAGACTATGAGTATAGATGATTTGTATAACAATTTCAAAATTGTTGAACAAAAGATAAAGAAAACAGTTGGTACATCCAGTGGTGGTCAAAACTTGGCCTTCATGACTGCACCAAGCTCTAGTAGTACCAATGATGCTAACACTGCTTTTTCACAAGTTAGTGCTGCTAGCCGTAGTGTTAATACTGCCAGTCTACAAGTTTTCACTGCAAGTGTCAGTGATAATATTGTGTATGCTTTCATGGTTGAAAATCCCAATGGTTCTAATATCCTATATCAGGACTTAGAGCAAATTCATGAAGATGATTTGGAAGCAATAAATCTGAAGTGGCAACTCTCTTTGCTAAGTATGAGAGCAAAGAAGTACTATCAGAAGACAGGCAAGAAGATTTTCATTATTGGTAATGATATTGCTGGATATGATAAATCTAAGGTGGAGTGTTACAACTGTCATAAGTTGGGACACTTTGCCAGAGAGTGCAGAGCATCAAGAAGCAAGGAAGATCAGTTCAGAAATCAAGACAACACCAGGAAGCAAGGAAACAAAGGAGACACTTCCAATGCAATGTTGGCTATTAATGGTGTAGGTTTTGATTGGAGTGACATGGCAGAAGAACAAGTTCAGACAAACATGGCTCTAATGGCATTTTCAGACTCAAAGGTATACACTGATAAAACTTGCTCTAAAACCTGTCTGAATAACTATGAAACTCTTAAGAAACAATATGATGATCTGCTTGCTAAATATCTTCAAACTAAATTTAAGGCATCTACTTATAAAGGATGACTAGATACTGTTGAAGCACAACTTGTCACATATAGAAAGAATGAGGTTCTTTTTAGTGAAGAAGTTTTTGTCCTTAAAAGAGAAGAAGGAATCAAACAATATGAAATTAATACGCTTAAAACAGAGTTTGAAAAACTTAAGCAAGAAAAGGATGCCTTTGATTTTAAAATTGAGAAATTTGATAAGGCCTCAAAAGACTTAGATCAGTTGTTAGAAAGTCAGATAACTGACAAAAGTAAAAAAGGGTTTGGGATATAGTACAATTCCTCCACCTCATCCTTTAATTTATAATAGACCTAACAAGCTAGATCTGTCTTATTCTAGTCTTGATGAGTTCAAAGAGCCTGAGTTCAAAGGTTATGGTCCTGAGAACAGCAAGAAAGAGTCTAATATTGTTAAGGAATTAGATAATTCTAAGGAGAATTCTAATAAGTCTTTGGTAAAAGAACAAGAATCACAGGTCAAAAGTAGCTTGGTTGAAGGTTGTGGGTCTAACACTAGCAAGAGAGTTAGTAAAGTAGAACCTAAGAATGTTAGGGAGAATAAT
>BQNB010027476.1:0-57600 GCA_026074375.1 Tanacetum coccineum | reverse complement strand
CACAACCTGAAAGACATTAAAATACTAACAATAACAATATATATATATATATCTAAGTGGCAAAAGTTCAATAAAGATCCATTTTTTATCATAGATCTCAAGACTCCATCTCAACTATCCATTTTTTCCTCAAATTAAATAAAACTCATTTCCACCACTTTTTTTAAAATTAAATATCTTACAAACCGTTAATCGTTACGTAAAATGAAACATACCATTGGAACGAGAATTAAATCATCTTTCTAACGAGGGGCACTTTGATATATTTTCGATGAATTTTTTTTTAATTTTTTTTAGTCACGTCTAGAAAGATCACATGTGATTCTGGAAAATCACATGTGATTTGTATTTTACAAAATCACATGTGATTTTGTAATACAAATCATATGTGATTTTTTTCAGACGTGACTAAAAAAATCAAAAAAAAAAGTTCGTCGAAAGTATATCAAAGTGCCCCTCGTTAGAAAGATGATTTAATTCTCGTCGCGGTGGTGTATTTTTTGTCGTTTAACGATTTATCGTTTGTAAGATATTTTAATTTTAAAAAAGAGGTGAACATTGAATTTTTTTTAATTTAATAAAAAATGAGTGGATATAATTGGTTAATTGGATCTTTAATAAATATTGAATTTTTATTGATCTCAATTGATATCTAAGTTGTGAAACCTTGCCGTGAAACCTTGCCGACTAGCTTTGCACCCAAAGATACTAAACATGATTAACAACCGCACGAACCATATGCACGTACCATCCATGGGTCCCTTCTAGAGCCACAGCGTGGGTGATAATGACCCAAGTCCCACGCCCAACAATCACTGGTCCATACTCCCTGCTCCATACCATTGATGATATTTTGTTCCAAAAAGCTTAAATCCAAAGGCCTTAAATATTCACAATAAAAATAGAAACAGACGTAATAAACACAATACACATAGCATCATTCAAATATCCAATCACATGAAATTAATAAGACGACACATATTTGGAGAGGTGATATGCACATCAAAATAATGTGCACAAAATGACATTAGTAACGCACATGATACAATATCAATATGCATATTAGTGGTGTGCACATCACTTATTGTGTTATGTATATCGCATCTCATATATTTGTAACAACCCATCAAATAGAGATAAGTCTATGGGCTTTATGCATGAAAATCATTTAATGAGTCGATACACTTAAATCCATAAATCGTATGTTAAGCTTTAATTTAACGTTGTTACTTAAGACTATCGGTAATAAGGCATGGACAACACGTCTTATGCTTATGTGGAAGACTCAACGATGCGTCTACCTTATTACCCTATGTATAACATGTCTTAAGTGCTTTTTGAGAGGGAGGGGGTATATTTTTGTTTATGTGAGATATGTTGTTAGAAATACGAAAAAGACTCGGTCACTTCTAATATATTAAGTCATAGCTCGTAGTAACGTTTCATTAAGTTAAGAAAGGAAACGGGCCAACCCATAGACTATCCATGGAGTCCAACGCCCCACTCAACATGTAAGAAGTATAAATACCCTCTTCACACATAAAGATGGTGTTGGTTTTTCTCATCATCTAATATTACATTGTTTCTCTCTCTAGAAAAGCCTTCCATCTCTTTCTCTCTCTATACTTTTATCCTAATCTTCATTATTGTGTGTGTTATTGATATTCTACAATTGGTAACATACGCCATGGGGTGATTACATGTAGTTTTGTGTGCGTTTGATCTTGAAAAAATTGAAAAAAATGTGTTCAAAAAAGTTTTATACACGAAAATTTTAAAATCATAAATTTTGAATATTAAAATGTTAAAGTTTATATTTTTATACTAGATATAGCTTAAACATAGTTAGTTTTGCAAAAAAATCAAGAAAAAAGGTCAAAAATTGTGTTTTTAGGTGATTTTGTGTTTTGGGTCTCGTAGTAGCGGTTTGAAAAAAGTTGCCATTTGACCAGAAAAGTTGACATTTGATACTTAAAAGTTGCGGTTTAACACCCTAAAAGTTGCAGTTTGACACTTTAAGAGTTGCGGATTGACTCAAAAAGTTGCGGTTTGATCATTTGAAAGTCGCGGTTTGACCTTAGCAAGTTGCGGTTTGATCTAAAAGAAGTCGTGGTTTGATACCACAAAAGTCGCGGTTTGACCTTAGCAAGTTGCGGTTTGATCTAAAAGAAGTCGTGGTTTGATACCACAAAAGTTGCGGTTTGATACCACAGAAGTCGTGGTTTGATACCACAAATACCTGCTGTTTAACACCACAGGTACTTGCGGTTTGACCACTTTGTGTTGCGGTTTGATAACCAAAAATACTTGCGGTTTGAGCTTATTGAACCTGCGGTTTGACCATTATTGACTTAGTCAATTTCAGAATTTTGACCTAAGATCTACACGTTTGACCAAGTCAATATCTGCCATTTGACCTCAATTCATCATACTTTGACTTAGTCAATTGTTGCATTTTGACCTAAGTTCTACAAGTATGACCAAGTCAATATCTGCCTTTTGACCTCAATTCTCTGTACTTTGACTTAGTCAATTGTTGCATTTTGACCTAAGTTTTACAAGTTTGACCTAGTCAATATTTGCCATTTAACTGAAGTACTAAACAACAACAAGGACTTATTTTGTAACAAAAACACCATCAAGTACACCTAAAACAACACCAATTAAACACAATTTAACACAATTCTCATAAATCACTAAATCGATCCTTCAAATCTTTTCACACAACAACATTAACAATGACAACATTAGCTGAACACATGATAGTTGCTGGTGCTGAGAACCGTCCTCCTATGCTTGATAAGTCAATGTATAACTCGTGGCAGAGTCGTATGTTGCTATACATCAAAGGAAAGAAAAAACGGTAGAATGATGCTTGATTCGATTGAAAAAGGACCTCTTGTCTATCCAACTATTAAAGAAAATGGTGTAATTCGACCAAAGAAATATGAAGAGTTCACTGACCAAGAAAAGCTTCAAGATGACTGTGATGTACAAGCAATTAACATTATTCTTCAAGGTCTTCCACCAGATTTGTATTCTCTTGTCAACCACTATCAGGCGGCTAAAGAAATCTGGGATAGAGTCAACTTAGTCATGTAAGTCATTGAATGTTCATATCCAGAACGTGAATATAAGTTGTACAATGAGTTTGATAAGTTTACATCAATCAAGGGTATATCTCTTTATGACTACTACTGGCGATTTGCTCAACTCATCAATGATATGCACATAATTGGCATGCCAATGCAACAAGTCCAGGTGAATACAAAGTTTCCGAAGCTCTTCAACCTGAATGGAGCAAGTTTGTGACTGATGTCAAACTAGCAAAGAACTTGTATACTACCAATTATGGTCGGCTGTATGCATATCTAAGTCAACATGATAGACATGCAAATGAAGCACAACTACTACGTGAAAGATAGTCGGATCCACTTGCATTGGTTGCTAACCATCAAACTCAGATAAATTCTTCTCAGTATCCACAACAACTCTCATTAACTCATCAACAAGTCTATTCTTCTCAACCATACTTACCAATTTATTAAGCATCTCATCATCCACAACAATACCAACATGCATTCCAGACCCCAATCAATCATACATCACCATCAGTTCCTCAAAATACATATCATACCCTTCTAATTTCACAACAACCACAAGCTGAGTTTCCTCAAATAGACTCAGGACTTGTTGTTCCATCATTTCAACCAGAAGATGATCCAATTGTTTGTTTAAACAAAGTAATGGCATTTATGTAACTGTGATGGCATCACTTTTCCTTCAACCAACAACCAAATCAGAACATTTTCCAATCCAAGAAACCAAGCTACCATTCAAGATAGCAGGGTTACTGTTCAACAAGTTCAAGGGAGATAGGGTTAAGGTTTTGCTGGTACGGGAAATACAGGAAATGTTACGAGGTCTAAGGGAAATATTGTTGCAGGCTAAGCAAGGGTTGTTAAATGTTATAATTGTTAGGGTGAAGGGCATATGGCAAAGCAGTGTACTAAGCCTAAATGCTAAGGAATTCTACATGGTTCAAGGAAAAGATGTTATTGGTTCAGGCACAAGAATCTGGTCAGGTATTGGATAAGGAGCAATTAGCATTCTTAGCAGATCCTGAAGTTGTAGATGTTCAAGTTACTCAAACAACAATTCCACTAAATGCTGCATTCCATACTGATGATCTCGATGCTTATGACTCCGAATGTGATGATATCTCTTCAGCAAAAGCGGTTCTTATGGCTAATCTTTCAAGTTATGGTTCATACGTCCTTTCTGAGGTAACACAACACGACACTTCTCAAAATGATGATATGCTTAATCAAAGTGTGCAAGAGACACAATTTGAACAATCACTTATTGATTATGTTCTAGATAATGAAATAACAAGTGATAGTAATATCATTTCTTATGAATAGTATCTGCAAGAAACGCAAAATGCGATTGTTCAAGATACTAACTCTTCTGCACAACAAGATGCCATGATAATGTCTGTGTTTGAACAAATGTCTAATCAAGTAAAGATTGATCTGGAAAACAAACTTGTTAATAAATCTTTAACCGCTGAGCTTGAAAGATATAAGGAACGAGTCAAAACTTTTAAACAAAGACTTAATGTTGATTTGATCAGTCGTGAAAAATTGATTGATTCCCAAATGGATGACATGATTCGGAATAGGAATGCACTTAACCAAGAAATTGACTCACTTAAATAGACTCTTTCTAAACAAGTCAAGGAAAAGGAATCGTTATTGCAAACAATTACCGTTTCAAAAAGGAATCCAAAGAAAAAGAAAACAAATACATGGACAAAGAAATTGATTTAGAAAATAAGATAAAGAAACTGGATAATATTTTTTATAAAGTGGGCCAATCTGTGCAAACGTTGCACATGCTAACAAAACCATAAGTTTTTTTATGATGATACTCACAAACGAGCTCTTGGTTATCAAAGTCCTTTTTATCTTAAGAAAGCTCAGTGGATTAAGCCAACGTTATATGATGGTATTATGATATCTAAGAAACATGATGTGATTTATGTGGTTGATGAAGAAGAGAATTTGATTTTAGAGGAAGAGAGTCGATAAAAAATGCTTGCAAAACAAAATGATCCAAATTCAAAAGAAAAGAAAATTAATATTTCTCCAATTAGTTATAACGAGTTGAATAAATTGGCTGAAGATTTTGGAAAATGTTTTGTTCCACAAATGTAATTGTTTGCAGAACAAGCTTTTTGGTTACCGCTTTCCAACCCTAAGACTGAACAACTTGCTGTCACACAAACACCAATTGAAATCGAGGTTCCTAAAGAACTTCCAAAGGTAAGTTTGGTAAATACAGTTTTTAATAGCTAAAAAATCACCTTGCCATGTTTGACAAGGTGGTGAAAGTAAGAACCACACCTAATACAATAACTAAGAGGTCATGGGGTTTTAAACATGCCAAAAAGGTTTTCAAAGACGAAGTCATTCCATTTAGAAATTCTTTACGAGCATCATTTAAAGATTTTGAAAATGGTCTTCACAGTGAACTTAATGAAGTGAAAACGGTTTTTAACCAAATGGAAGCCGCTGTTGAACAGTATTCTCTAGACAAGAAATATTTTGATATTCAAAAGAAAGAACTGTCTCTTGATAATGATCGAATCTTAGACCATATTATATGTCAAGAGGTTATGAATATTGTGATGCATAATAATTCTGTACCTGTCAATATGTTTTCTGCCAATCATAAATGTCTTGTAGATGGTAATCTTGAAAGTGAGTGGTTAAAGCAGGAAAATGATCACTTATTTGAACTTCTCTTAATCAAACAAGGCAAAGTACACATCTGTGTAAATTCTCTACTGCTACCCTCATTAATTATGCAGGAAAATGGATGCAGGATATATTGATAATACAAAGAGGAAACTAGCGCCACGTCTGAGCTGCCAAAAGGAACAAATGGTTGAAAAGACATTATTTACTCAAGTTGTACTCAGATTCATCCGACATGAAATCGTAATGTTAATCTTGAACTTAAATTACAACATCAAAAAGAGAGTTTTCTGAATAACATATCTTTCAACAATCAAAATGCTCCTGAAATTCTGGAATTTTTCAAAATAAATGAATGACAAGCTAAGCTAGATGCAAAAGATGTCTCAATCGCTAATTTAAAGAAACATATTGAGAGTTTAAAAGGAAAAAAATGTGGTTGAAAAGGATGCCACACTGAATAAGGCCAAGGTTATTGCTCCCGGAATGTTTAAGCTTGATTTAGAACCTCTATCTCCTAAAGTATTGAAAAACAGGGATGCTCACATAGACTAAAGAAGCACACATATTCAGAAAATACTGAATGCTTTCATGAATTAGTCAAAACACGCTAGGGCTCTCAACCTTTTAGAGACATTGATTTAGACTCTGCCTGTAATTAGTCAAAATGAATTAGGTAGGTGCTAGTTTTATAATATATCTAGCTACATGCCCTAGTTTAAACCAAACTAAGTGAGAAATTGGTTTCAGTCACAACCATGAAAAAAACCAAGAAAGTTAGGTTGGCCGGAACCAGCAGATCCATCAGCAACACTCAAAATCAAGTAGATTCCCATAAAATACAAGATTCTAACAAACCTGTGTTTCCTTCTACATGAATGAAGAGTTCAACTAGTGCTTAGAGATCACAGCCTTCAGGCAATACCAAGAACAATAAGATCCCATAAACAACCAGTAGCAACATGAAGAATAAAGTAGAAGATCACTCTAGGAGCATTAAATCTAATTCAAATAAAACTAATCGTGTTAGTGAACCTGTCTGTAATGCGAATCTTAAGCATACAATGTTAAATGCGAATTCTGAATTAATTTGTGTTAAATGTAATCAGTGTATGTTTGATGCAAATCATGATTTGTGTTTTCTTGAATTTGTTAATGATGTGAAACTGCGTTCTAAATTTAAATCTTCTAAGTGTAGCAAAAGGAAGAACACTTGGCAACCTACTGGTAAAGTATTCACTGATATTAGTTATAGGTGGAAACCTACAGGATAGACCTTCACTATAGTTGGAAACACGTGCCCTTTAACTTGGATCACCTCCACTAAAGTAGAACCTCTTAAGGAAAACACTTCAAAATTAGTAACTACTCCTAATCCAGAGATTAAGATATATCGTAGGAAAACCAAAGTTGCAAAATCGGTAGATTTGAACAGTGAACCTAGTATCTTAGGATCTAGGGCTTCTAACATCTCAAAACCCAACAAACATTGGGGATGCACTATTTTAAAATCTCTATCTTCTTCTCTTGTCAATTTCAGGTTGTCCAAATTGTTCTTTGGTATTTGGACTCCGGATGCTCCAAGCATATGACATGAAACCGCTCTCAGCTCATCAACTTTGTTCACAAAATTTTGAGTATTGTAAGATTTGGTAACGATCAGATTGCAAAGATGATGGGCTATGGTGACTATCAGATGGGAAATTTTACGATTTCTCGGGTTTACTACGTGGAAGGGTTAGGACACAACTTATTTTCCATTGGCCAATTTTGTGACTCCGATCTCGAGGTAGCTTTTTGCAAACACATCTGCTACATTCGTGATTTAGAAGGTGTTGATTTACTCAAAGGTTCAAGGGTCTTAAATTTATACACTTTGTCGCTAGAAGATATGATGCTATCCTCTCCCATTTGTCTCTTTTCAAAAGCCTCAAAGACCAAGTCTTGGTTATAGCATCGAAGGTTGTCACATTTAAACTTCGATTCTATCATCGCACTAGCTAAACAAGGACTGGTCCGCGGGCTGCCCAAATTAAAGTTTCAGAAAGATCATTTATGTTTCGCCTGTGCTCTTGGGAAACGCAAGAAACAAACCCATAAACCCAAAGCTGAGGACTCCATTTAAGAAAAGCTCTATCTGCTGCACATGGACCTTTGTGGGCCAATGAGGATTCAAAATATCAATGGGCGAAAATACATATTGGTAATTATTGATGATTACTCTCGGTTTACTTGGGTAAAATTCTAAGATCAAAGGATGAAGTTCCAGAGTTCGTGATTAAATTTCTTAAAATGATTCAAGTTTGTCTCAATATGACAGTCCGAAATATCAAAACCGATAATGGCACATAGTTTGTCAATCACACCCTGAGAGCTTACTATGAAGATGTCGGGATTTCATATCAAACATTTGTTGCTCGCTCTCCACAACAGAATGGCGTTGTCGAAAGACGGAACCAAACTTTAGTGGAAGCTGCACGAACCATGTTGATATTCTCGAAGGCTCCGTTATTTCTATGGGCAGAGGCAGTTGCGACAACTTGCTATACATAAAACCGATCCTTAATCCGTAAATGTCACAAAAAAACCCCATATGAACTTCTCCATAATAGGAAACCTGACTTATCTTATCTTCATGTCTTTGGTGCTCTATGCTACCCCACCAATGATAGTAAAGATCTTGGCAAGTTGAAACCTAAAGCAAATATTGGAATCTTCGTCGGTTATGCTCTTACAAAGAAGGCTTACCGAATCTACAACAAGAGGACCCATCTAATCATTGAAACTATTCACGTTGACTTTAATGAGCTGACATCTATGGCTTCTGAACAATTCAGTTCAGGACCCGGGCCTCAACTCTTGACTCCTGGAATAATAAGTTCACGACTCGTGCCAAATCGTCCTTCTCCAACACCGTATGTCCCACCAACAAAGAAGGACTAAGATACTTTATTTCAGCCAATGTTTGATGAGTACTTTAATCCTCCACAAAGTGTTGTTTCTCCGGTTTCTGCGGCTGCTGCTCCAAGACCTGCTGATCCAACCGGTACACCTTCCTCAACTACAATTGATCAAGATACACCATCTCCAAGTACTTCACAAACCCCTCAAGAAACACAATCTTCGGTTATTCCTTCCGGTGTTGAAGAACATTTTCACGATATTGAAGTTGCACATCTAGATAATAATCCCTTCTTTGGTGTGCCAATTTCATAACCAAATTCTAAAGAATCTTCTTCAAGGGATGTTATTCCAACTAATGTGCACTCAGTCAATCAACCACCTGAACACCTCAGAATTTGAACCAAGGATCATCCGCTGGATATTGTCATTGGAAGTCCTTCTCGACTTGTTTCTACCAGACATCAACTACAAAACGAAGCCCTGTTTTGCTACATCGATGCTTTCCTTACTTCCGTTGAACCAAAGAATTATAAAGAAGCTTTGAAGGAATCCAGTTGGATTGAAACAATGCAAGAAGAACTAAATGAGTTCGAACGACTTGAAGTATGGGAGCACATTCCTTGTCCAGATTGTGTCATGATAATCACTTTGGAGTGGATTTTCAAGGTTAAATTAGACGAACTGTGAGGTGTTTTAAAAAACAAGGTTAGGTTGGTAGCAAGGGGATATCATCAAGAAGAAGGGACCGACTTTGAAGAATCTTTTACACCTGTTGCACGACTAGAGGCTATAAGAATCTTCATTGCATATGCCGCTCACAAAAACATAACAGTATATCAGATGGATGTCAAGACTACATTCTTAAATGGTATACTACGTGAAGAGGTCTACGTCAGTCAACCAGATGGGTTTATAGATCAAGATAATCCCAACCATGTATACAAGCTGAAGAAAGCTCTTTACGGGTTAAAACAGGCTCCACGGGCTTGGTATGATTTGTTATCATCGTTTCTACTCTCCCAAAAGTTCTCCAAAGGTACGGTTGATCTTACATTATTCACTCGGAAAGAAGGCAAAGAAATCTTACTGGTATAAATCTATATAGATGATATAATATTTGCTTCTACTGATCTGTCACTCTGTGAAATTTTTTCTCACATAATGTGTTGAAAATTTAAGATGTCGATGATGGGGAAAATGTCATTCTTTCTTAGAATTCAAATTTCTCAAAGTTCTAGAGGCATCTTTCTGAACCAATCCAAATACGCTCTTGAGATAATTAAAAAGTATGGTATGGAAACCAGTGACCTAGTGGATACTCCCATGGTGGAAAAATCCAAACTAGATGAAGATCCACAAGGGAAAGCAGTTGATCCTACACGTTATCGTGGAATGATTGGATCCCTTATGTATCTAACATCCAGTAGACCAGACCTTGTATTTGCTATTTGCATGTGTGCCCGGTATCAGGCTAAGCCTACCGAAAAGCACTTACATGCTGTTAAGAGAATATTTTGATACCTAAAAGGAACCATTAACATAGGTCTGTGGTATTCGAAGGATTCTTGTATTGCACTAACAGCTTTTGCAGATGCTGATCATGCTGGTTGCCAAGATACCAAAAAAGGTACATCTGGAAGTATGCTGCTCTTGGGTGATAGATTAGTCAGTTGGTCGTCTAAAAAATAGAAGAGCACCGCCATATCCAGTATAGAAGCTGAATACATTGCCTTATCCGGATGTTGTGCTCAAATTCTTTGGATGAGATCACAACTGGCAGACTATGGCCTTGGATTCAACAAAATTCCTTTGTACTGCGATAATAAAAGTGATATTGCCTTATGCTGTAACAACATCCAACATTCAAGATCCAAGCATATTGACATCAGATACCATTTCATAAAAGAGCAAGTGAAAAATAAGGTGGTTGAGCTATACTTCGTCAGAACAGAATATCAGCTGGCAGCTATCTTTACCAAGGCATTGGGACGAGAAAGACTTGAATTTCTAATCAACAAGCTTGGTATGAGAAGTATGTCTCCTGAAACGCTGAAAAGACTGGCAAAAGAAGAAGAAGAGTGATGGTGGCACATATTCTTGTATCCTGTGTAAATATATAATAACATAAAAACTCAAAAATATTTTTCATTTTTATAAAATTTACAAAAAGAAAATACAAAAATATAAAACCAATAAAAAGAAAATAGAAAATCAAAAAATCAAAAAATACAAAAATATGTTTTTCATGAGATGTCTTCTAATAATCGATAATATTTACGATTTTAGAAATGTCATTCAATAATGATACGAAGCTGTAAATAAAGTTCGAGCAGAAGTTCTAAATGTTTTCAAAACATGTCATTGGCTTGCGCTTATTTCAGACTGCAACCCGTTCTTCATATTAAAGGCAAATATTTTGTCAAAAAGAAAACTTGACCTCACAACAGGAATTAAGTTTCTCGGGCATGATCTACTTTATGATTATGTAAAGGCTTGTGTATATTTTGCTACACAACTCAGGCTTTCTATCAAATAAGTGTACGTGTTAGTGCATTTATTTTTGAAAAAATAAGAGAAATCTTGTTTTATTGGTGTTAAATTTTAAAAAAATGGCTTGCTATTATTTCAGATAGCAACCCGGTCATCATATTAAAGGCAAGTATTTCAAAAAGAAAACTTGACCTCTCAACGGGAATTTATTCTCGGGCATGGTCTACTTAATGACCATGCAAAGGCTTGTGTTTACTTTGCAACATAACCCGTGCTTTCTATATTTCCATGAGTTTCCGTGTCAGTGCGTTTATGTGTTAAAATAAGAGAAATCTTATTTCATGGTGTTTGTTTCTCAAAAAATAAAACATTAAGTCATCAGAAAATGCTTTTTTCAAAGACATTTGACTTCTCAAACAACGACTACAGCTCTTTAAATAAAAAACGGGTCATTGTTTGAGGGGGAGAAAATGTCAAATATCTTCTTCATAATAATAATGTGCTTAAAAGGAAAAAGGATTTAAACAATAACGGATCAACATTCTTAAGGAAATTTAATTAAGTTTAGCTTATGTGTGCCTTATATGTTATGTGTTTATGACTTTAGGGAGTTCAAAGTGTGAATTAAGTGGTTAGGTATGCTAGTTAAAAACATTAGGGACTATTTGTGCCAATTGTTAAACTCTATTTGCCTAATAAAACTTATATGAGAAAAATTAAAAGGGATATGTAACTTGGGGGGTCCAAATTAGTTTAATATTACAACACCCACCCCGTCACCCCTTTCAAACACACACACTTAACTAATTTCTTTTTCCCTCCCACTTTCACTCGCACGATTGTCATATCCAATCCATCTTCTCAAGTGTTTTTCAAGCCTAAGGTATAACTACAAACTCGTTCTACACTTCCTAAACATGTCATACCTCGAAGGAATTAGGATTTAATTAAACTTTGAACTCAAAAACCATAATTCTTAAATTAGGGTTTCTCAAAATCAAAAGTGCATAAATCATCAAATTGATTGAGGGGTTATGATTGCTTTGGAGTGTAGAAGACTCGTATAATGCAGTTTTATGTGTGGTTAACATATGAATGAGATATTCCCGATTGTATGATCAAAAATTTGGGTTTTTGGGAGATAATGTAAAATGTTGATGGGTTTTGTAATAGAATGTATGTTTATTAATTATTGAATGTGTTTGAACCATTAAAACTCACTCTTGTCCGTAGACAATTGAATGTATGTGCTAAATGTGTAAAAGTGTTCGTGTCTTGTAAAATCTTGATGAATCAATTGATAAATGTTGTTAGAATTGTGCCTAAAGGTTATCCTTATGTTAATAAGTGCTAAAAGAACAACTCGTGTGCAACAAAATCATGTTTGCAATTTTCTTTATGAGAACCCAAACTAGTCGAGTCCATTTAGGAACCGATCTAGTCAAGACTCTTTGGGAACTAAACTAGTCAAATCCTTTGAGACCCGATCTAGTTTTGTTTTTTAGGAACCAATCTAGTTATGCTCTTTGGGAACTGAACTAATCAAGTCCATTGAGGACTGATCTAGTAGATTTATTAAGGACCCGATCTAGTTTTATCTCATCAAGGACCCGATCTAGTCATTTTTTGTTAAGGACCTAATCTAGTCGTTTTTCCTTAATGAACCGATCTAACCAAGTCCTTTGTAGACCGATCTAGTCAAGTCCCTTGTGGACCGATCTAGTCAAGTCCATTGAGGACCGATCTAGTAGATTTATTAAGGACTTGATCTAGCTGTTCTTCTTAAGGACCCGATCTAGTAGATTTTTTAAAGACCCGATCTATCTCTCATTAAGGAACCGATCTAGTGAAGTCTTTAAGGAATTGATCTAATAGACTTAGACCAAAAACACTTAAGATCAAAATTCCAATTTGAAGGCAAATTAAAACTTAACTTAGCAGGCTAATTAAAAATTGGTTAATTATGCTATCTAATTGAGTTAAAATAGGCTTAAAAGCAAGGTAAAATCAAGGTTAACTAAATTACGACTTAGGTTATCTAAATTCTCTACTAGTTAGAAAGACCACGATTCCTAAATTGTCAAAGAAGTTGCCTTAATCCCTTAAGCATATAAGTCTATCTAAGTTGCCATTCAGAGGAATAGATCTTTACAAGTGCTAAAAGTCTTAGAGGTCCTAATACTTAAGGAAAATTTTCACATCATGATAAAACATAAAATGTTCACATAAAAGGTCTATATAGTTATATATAAACTTGGTTATATATAAAAACTGTATTGATTCTTTCTTAAGCAGAACCATGGACATCACAAGAGCTGAACAAATTGCATTGGATGATGCTTTAGTTGCTCCTGCCAACAGACCCAAGATTGGAAAAAGTAATCTTCGACTAAGTTCAGACCTCAAGTTCATAGAAGCAACTCTTCAAGTAGTATATGATGTTTTAAAACTCACTCCTTTTTATAAGGCATTCCAGATCATAGCTGATGTTCTAGAAATCTACATGCAAGAGTTTTGGGCCACTGCTACAGTTCATCACCACTCAATCTATTTCAAGATGAACGATAAGAAACATGTTGTGAATCTTGAGTACTTCAGAGAAATGCTACAGATATGCCCTAAACTCCCTGGTCAGCAATTCGAGGAACCATCCTTTGAAGAGGAAATTCTTACGTTTCTTAGAGATCTTGGTCACACTGGAGAGATAAAGGTGATCATAGATGTCAATGTCAACAAGCTGCATCAACCCTGGAGATTATTTGTTGTAGTTATCAGCAAATGTCTGAGTGGTAAAAGTACCGGATATGACAGTCTTCGCCTATCTCAAGCTTAAATCCTTTGGGGCATGTACCATAAGAAGAACGTAGACTATGCCTACCTTCTGTGGGAGGACTTTGTTTATCAAGTTGAGAACAAGAATGAAAAGAGGAGTAATGAGATGTACTACCCTCGCTTCACCAAGGTCATCGTTAACTTCTTCATGACTAAGGATTCATCAATTCCAAGAAGAAACAAGGTAAATTGGCACTTTTCCAGGGATGACCCAATGTTCACCACGATAAAGGTTGTCTCTAGGCATGAGGACACACAGCTATATGGTGCCATTTTTCCTGATGAATTGACGAATAAAGCCATCAAAGATTCCGAATCCTACAAAGAGTACTATGCCATTGCTTCAGGAGCTGAACCTCTAAAAACAAAAGCAAGTGTAAAAAAGAAGCAGGCTGCATCTAACACTACAAAGAATCCTTCAACTGCTAAAAGCAAAAGGCTCAAGACTTTAGCAAAGGCGGCTAAACCTGCCAAGAAGAAACAACCTGCAAAGACGTCTAAAGATAAAAGTCTAACAGTGTTGTCTGAGGTTGCTTTAACAGAAGCTGAACAAATGAAGCTGGCCATTGAAAGAAGCAAAACACAAACTCACAGCTCTCACGCCAGTGGTTCAGGTGCAGATGAAGGAACTGGTGTTATACCAGGGGTTCTTGATGTACCTACATATAACTCTGATGATGAGCAGATTTCTTGGAAATCCAGTTCCGATGAAGATAATGATGCAAAAAGTGAAAATGATGATGATGATGACGATGTTGATAATCAAGATGATGATGGTCAGGAATATGATGTACAAGATGATGATAATGAGCAAACTAATTCTGATAATGATGGTGATGACTTTGTTCATCCCAAGTTTTCCATTCATGATGAAGAAGATAATGAAGAAGATAGCTTTGATCCTAGGGTTCAAAAACCTTCTCATGTTGAATCCTCTGATGATGAAGACAGTGATGAAGAAATTCAAGGTGCGAATGTTAAGGGAGAAGAACTGGATGAAGAAGAGACAAATGAAGAGGACAAAGCAAATGAATTATACAGGGACATGAATGGCAATCTGGAGGGAAGAGATACTGAAATGACAGATGCTCCACGCACTATTAGTCAAACTACTTAAGTAATAAAAGACACTCATGTAATCATAACTCCGGTTAATCCTGAAGGTCAACAGTAGAGTTCTTCTGTGTCATCTCGCTTTGTTTCTAACATGCTCAACCCAAGTCCAGATACAGGTATTGACTCTATATTTAATCTTAACACTGAGTCAACTTCACTGGTAGATGTTCCGGTTACTACTATTGCTGAGCTACCTCTTTTGTCTGCAACAATTCTTCCTCCACCACCCACTCCTCTCATCACACATCTGCAACAAACACCAGTTCCCACACCAGCAACTGTTTCAAGCTCCTCCCTACAAGATCTTCCTAACTTTGGTTCCTTATTCAGGTTTGACCATAGACTAAAAACATTGGAAACCAAATTCTCTGAATTCAAGCAAACGAACCAATTTGCTGCAGCAGTTTCTTCAATTCATGGCATTGTTGATACGTACCTTGCCAACAAGATGCATAAAGCCGTCAAAACAGCTGTTCAGTTATAGTCTGACAAACTCAGAGATGAAGCTCAAGCTAAAAATGCAGACTTCATTAATAAACTTGATGACAATATTAAGAAAATAATCAAGGATCAAGTCAAAGAACAAGTTAAAGCAATCTCTAAGATTTGGTTGAAAATTGAAAAGATTGTAAATGAACAACTCGAAGCAGAGGTTCTGACTCGTTTATCTAATAAATCTAAGACATCCCATGCTGTAGCCGCCAACCTTTCTGAACTTGAGCTGAAAAAGATTCTCATAGATAAGATGAAAAGTAATAAGTCAATCCACAGATCTGATAAACAGAAGAATCTTTACAAAGCATTGGTTGACGCCTACGAAAGTGACAAACTCATACTGGACACGTATGGAGATACCGTCTCATTTAAAAGACATCGAGATGATAAGGATAAAGACGAAGAACCCTCCGCTGGATCAAACCGGGGGTCCAAGAGAAGAAGAGCTGGAAAATAACCAGAGTCAACCAGTACACCAAAGGAAAAGACCTCCAAGATAACTGGTAAGTCTACAGAAGGGTCCAAATCTCATCACAATTCTGCTGACAAGTCTGCTCAAGCAGAGGAGCCAATGCATACTGCCAAAGATTTGGAAGAACCTGCACATCAGGAGTTTGTAACAGGAGATTCTAAAGGTAAACCTGATGAAGAGACCTCTCAGCATCCTGATTGGTTTCAAAAACCGGTAAAACCTCCTACTCCCGATCATGATTGGAACAAGGCTTTTCCTGCTGCTCACGGACCTGTTCAACCTTGGCTTAGCACTTTAGCTCAGAAAGAAGATACCCATGAGTAGTTTAATGAGCTGATGTACACTCCTCTAGACTTCTCAGCATTCGTAATGAATAGGCTTAAAGTTGATACTCTGACTCCAGAATTATTAGTCGGTCCAACATTCGAACTGATGAAAGGATTATGCAAGAGTCTGGTGGAGCTAGAATATTTCTTTGAAGAAGTCTACAAGAAAACCACTGATCAATTAGACTAGAACAACCCTGAAGGTCAGCAATATCCACATGATCTGCGCAAGCCATTACCATTGATACCTAATTCTCGAGGTCGCTAAGTTATTCCTTTTGATCACTTCATCAACAACGACCTTGCGTATCTAAGTGGTGGTGTCTCAAGCCGAAAATATATAACTTCAGTGACAAAGACCAAGGATGCAGATTACGGGCACATCAAATGGATTGAAGATTTGGTCCCTAACAGAATGTGGATTCAAGTGTCGGTTAGCTAAGACAAGCATGCACTTTGGGGAATCTCACATTGGGGCCAAAAACGACAACAATTCTATGGATTTGCTGCTAACATGGAATCTGCTCGAGATGTCTACTCCAAACACAGAATCATTGCTGTCACAAAGCTTCAAATTGTCGAATGGCATAATTACAAGCATATGGATTGGATCACTATTCGTAGAGATGATTACAAACTGTATACATTTAAAGAAGGCGATTTCAATAGGCTTCGCATCCAAGATATCAAAGACATGCTGCTTCTTCTTGTTCAAGGCAAGTTGACAAATCTCACTGTTGAAGAACTCCTAGCTTTTAATGTCTCCTTGCGAATGTTTACAAGTAGCATTGTCATGCAAAGGCGTGTGGAAGATCCTCAATTAGGTGTTGAAAGTTACCAAAAGAAGCTCAACCTCACAAAGCCAGATACATATAGACCAGATCTTAAATGAAGGGAAGCTTATACAGCATACTCTAATCCCAGAGGTTTCATTTACCAGAACAAAGACAAGAAGAAAAGGTTGATGCGTATTAATGAACTATAAAAGTTTTGTGACGGTACACTCAATGATGTTTGAACTGCTCTTAATGATCGCCTAAAGGGAATCCGGATGAAGTATCTGCCCAAAGTATCTGGAGATAAAGTGGGAGCTATGATCCAGGCAATTGATAAACAGCTCAAGACCAAAAGGATTATGAGGAGCTTGGAGAAATTTTTGGTGGGAGACTATACGAGGGAGACTTTCGGCTGCTGCAAAGGACCATATGATTTATCATATGATGTCCTCATCAAAACAGGTCAATCCTCGTGAATAATAAAAACTTGTGAATTTGTATATATGTAGTGTAGACATTATAGTGATATTAAGATGTGCTCGAGTATAAAATTTTCAAAATTTTCTTAGTAAATTCAAATTTTTTCAAATTATTATACTTAGCACTATCTTATATACCCTCACAAATTAAGGGGGAGCATTAAAATGTTCCTAATTGTGATTATGTAACATTTTGTACCTGAACGTTTAATCAATTGATATCCAAAATATTAAGGGATTAACATTTTGGATAAGGGGAGAAAATGTGATTAAACTGAATATAATTTGTACTGAAATGTGATCTTATAAAATGGACTTAATGCACTCAACACTTAGCATGTACTACGATTACGATACACATGTTAAGGGGGAGCTTTTAGTTATGATAAAAAAACTCTCAAAGTGTAAATCTTTTGATATTTATATCAAATAATTTGATTGAACTTTTCAATGATTTTGGTTTTGATTGTGATGGAATACCCAAAAGACCGACCATGTATTAAAATTTATGGAGTTATAAGGTGGTTAGGCATAGGTATTCAAATCTTATGATCCAGCCAGAACCAGACGGATCTACCCAGGGATATCCACTAGATAGTGTAGAAGTCCTTAGGTATGATACAAAAGGAGAAAAAGTAAGAATCGGGAAAAGTGCCGACTAAGATGTAGCTAGTACTGGAACAAACCCAACAAGGTACTAGTTATGAAGTCTCGGTAAGCGTTGAAGGGGTTGAAGAATGAAAAAGAAATGTAAGGATAAAGGGTGTAAAGAAAGAAGCCCTCGATACACTTAGGCAGAAACCAGGTCAATACATAAACTATCAGAAACACTAAGCTGTTGTTTGACATTGAAGACAATCATGGACCTAGTGACGCTATGCACAACCCTCCCTAGCCACTCAAGGTCTCTCAACAGACTCTTGTTTCACTTCTCATTGAGATTACATGCGTTTTTGTTGACTTTCTCAATCTGAGTTAGTTGATATTGATCAGGTGGCAGTCTGCTCCAGCCTCCGATTACTAAAACCAAAGTGCACTACTGAGTCTAGAGCCAAAAGAGATCATCCATAAATCTCACTAGGACACTTGTCAAATTATGCTTGCTAAGTCACACAATGTGAATAACAAGTTATATATTAAGAGTCCTATGCATTATCCTTGTGATTTTGCCAGAACATCCGAGTGATATAATTCACAGTGAAGATGGAAATCCTGCTTGAGCCAACATCAAACAAGCTCATGGTAGGTGACTTGTCCGACTCTATATGAATCAAACTTGTTCCAGGTTATGAATTAACGATTGATGATGAATTTTTTAAATGATTAACACTCTCGATGTGTCACAAAACCACTTTAGAAAGTGACACGTTGATTGATTTTTAAATTGATTTTTCTATTTAATCGGTGAGACTTCGTCTTGCTGGTTCACTCATATCGTGTTGTCTGCTTTGAGACGCTTCGGTAATGAGAACGACTAGTGTAGCTGCGAAACCCTGTCAAGGAGATTCTTCATAATTCTACCTGATCACAGGAAGTATTTATACTGATCAATGGGGAACCGTGGTTATTACAACCGTATTCAACGAAGTGACAAAGACACTCTCGTCTATAATTGTTGATTATCATTAACCTAAACCTGCAAGTACTCCCGACGATTGGTGCAGCTAATTCCCGACGAGTCATGATTCATAGCCACATACTCATACCAGACCGACAAACATAAAGACATCATGAAAGCTCAAGTACATGTTTCAAGACTTCCGCTACTCTGATACCGTACGTCTTTCTTGAAGTGACGAAGTATTAAAGTCAAAGAATTTCAAAGAAGTTTTCGTCACTCTGGTACCGAACGTCTTTCTCGAAGTGACGAAGTGTTATAGTTAAAGAACCTCAAGAAAGATACAATATTAAAGCTTTTCAAGATAACATATCAAGAAAGGTATGAGCATGTTGGTCCAAAAGTCACAAGTTCACAAGATGGCAAAGTTTACAAGATGGCGAATCGAGATTATGCTTGGTTGATGATCTCAAGATGTTCAAGATTACATTTTCACATTCAAGTCAAGATAAAGGAACAAGCTCAAACCTAAAGTCAATGATCACTACATCAAATCACAAGTTAAATATTAAAGTCAAACAAGCTCAAGACTAAAGATAAAGCATAGTATGCTAGGTTTAAGTTTTTGTAAATTGGACTGACCTCCCTTAAGGGAGATTGTTATGAATACAAAAATCCTAGGAAAGTATCGGTTACTCCATAGATAATTGTCGTTAGCTTGTTTAGTTATTTTTGGAACCTTAATAGGCTAAGTTAGGAAAAGCCTATGGAAAGCCCATGTAAGCCCATCCATGGCCGGCCTTATTAGGGTATTTATACACCTCTCCATGCCTTGGAGAGGTGGTTGGTTATTCATTTTTCACACATTAATACAAGTTCTCTTATATGTTTACTTTCTCTTTCTAAGTGTTCCTCCAACCCTCTCTCTCACTAAAACAATCTATTTCCCTCTCATCTAGTATGTTATTAGATTAGTCTTTAAGAAATATCTGACTCGAAAGGAAAAGATAAAATACAAGTTTTACATTAAAACGAAACTCAATGTTTTAGACAATAAGTAGTATTTTGTATTTTTGACCAACTTAGATTTGTTTTTAATACTTGGAAGTGTTCTTATATGAAAGTAAACTCAATTATCTTTAAAATGGCGGGTGGCATGACTTCTACGGACTTACGGTTGATTTTATATGAATTTTCAAAGTTTCCGAAAATCTGCCGAATCAGACAGGTGGTCCCCTGATTGATAAGGGGGCCGGCCTGGAATTAAGGGGACCGGTCATACACTTTAAGAGGGTCGGCTATCTGACACTCAAATTTTCCATTTTTTTGTACAAAATTGTTTACTGACTTTGCAGAAAGGTGTACCACTTTCTGACCTTGATACCGAACATATAACACTTATTTTAAGCATCATTTTTACCTCGAGCTAGTATAATTAGTGTATTTAACAACAAAACTAACACAAGTTAAGCAACAAAACACTTTTCATAGTTAATCCCCCTTCATGGGTAATTTGATACATGGATCGTACTCAATTTTTAAAACCATTTGTTTTGAAAATTAGAACGGCGTGACTCTGATACCAATTGTGGAAATCGTAGAATACCAATCGTGGAAATCGTAGAGGGGGTGAATACATTTTCATTTAAAAACTTAAAATATTTCGTATCAAATTATCCATCAAGTTAGATGCAATATGATAAGTGTGAATAATACATCTATATCCACTAGAACATGTCATAGCAATATAAGCACAATCACAATGTTAACTTCTATCTATGACACAATCATCATCCAAACAATATAAGCAACAATCAACACACATATAGATCTAATGCAAATATAAATGTAAGGCGATAAGGTAAATAAAGATGTAAAGCGAAAAGTAAAAGAAAGTGCAAACCGGACGCGATGATTTATAGTGGTTCGGTCACGAAGCACCTCTTCGCCCTACTCCACTCCCCGAGTACCCAACTCGAGAGTTACTTCACTAGTCAACAAGCTCCCTTTAGGCGGAGAAAACCGAACACAACTAAGCTTACACCGATTTCCGACACTAAGCCAAATGTCGAGTTCTAATCCTAGCTAGAACCAATCTATCACAACTAACCACACTACTTCACAACAATTCACAACTTCTCTTCACCACACAACTTCACTTCACTTCACGACTTCACTTCACTTCACAACTTCACTTAGACACTACTACGATCACACCAATCTAACACTACTTACTAAGATCACCCCGATCTAACTATACTTCCTATGATCACCACGATCTAACAACTATACACACCATGATCACCATGATCTAACTATTACACAAGTTTGGAATACATGGACTCGATCTATACATTGTGAATGTAAGACATGTCACGAATGCACTAACTAAACTACATAACTTTGTATCTTGATGATAACGAGAGTTCTTCTCTTGCACTTGGAGGAATAAGCTTGAATCACTTGGAAACAAATGCTTATGATTACATTATCAAAGGTTTTTAGAATATGTGTGAGATGTATAAACTGATTTGGGACAGAAAGAAAAGGTGCAAAAGGTTAGAAAATCAGTGGGGAACAGTCTAGTATTTATAGGCAATCTGGGGGGGATTTTTGTCTGGTCGGTCCCCTTAATAATTAAGGGGACCGCCCTTATAATTAAGGGGGCCGCCCAGCCTGGACGCTTCCTTTTTTGTCTTTTCTGAGGGAGGTGTTTTCTAGAACTTTTTTAGCCATTTTTAGGTAGAAAATTTGAATTCAAAATATTTCTTTTAAATCTTAAAATGTTTTGTAAAAGTTATAAAAATGTTTGTGACATTTTTATAAAAAATGTAAGGTTAAATAAAAATTCTTTTGATCATAAAATAAATTAAGCATTTATATATTCATACCTTAAGTGATTTACGTCGGGTGCAAACTTCGTTGAAGCAGACTTGAGACGTCAAGAGATGTTTTCGTATGAATGCATTGATGATTTGTGATCACGAGTAACTTAAGCACTTTACGTTATGTGTTATAAATTACATGTTTGTCATCATCAAAACATGAAGAGAATGTATAGATTGAATATCGTAATATTTCTACCAACGCATCCCTTTCTTTTACTCTAAAGTTACACACTTAAAACCCTAAAATCATATTTGTATTTATAGGAAAATCGCTGCGACGGCGTCGCGTTTTAATCGTGACGCCGTCGTGACAAGAATATTGTATATAATGGTTTGAGTCGTACAATCTGACGCTGTCTTGAGATCTTGTGACGCCATCTTGGAAATTCTTGTGACGGCGTCACGTGTAATCTGTGATGTCGTCTCCAGCTTCTGAGGAGAAATCCTTGAGCAATGTTGGTGTAGGTCTGTAGTCTTGTCCGTTTCTTCTCCAAATGAGCTCAAGTCACATGTATTTCTTCCAAATGTTTTCCAAATGCAAAATACCTGAAAAGGAACGATTAAGTACCTATTTTGGGCATAAACACATGATTTAGAGGGTTAAACGGCCCCGAAAAAGTGTATAAAATGACACCTCATCACTTACGATTAGCCGCTGGCACGCTAGATGCATGTAACCTCAAGCCATGACATAATATTGAATTCAACTGACGCACACATTGTCTCTTCGGCTCAAAAAGGTCCCGACTATCAATGCTATCTGGCAAAACACTCGGACCAACACCTGGCACTTGTCTCTTCGGAGAAACACTTAAACTAATAGTATCATGGTTATCAGTCAGGTCCCAAGCAACTACATTACCCGGAGAATGCGAGGGACCAGCTTCAGCACACCTAGCACTTGTCTCTTTGGAGAAATACTTAAACTAACAACATCATGATTACTGCTAA
The DNA here is from genome assembly GCA_026074375.1 of Tanacetum coccineum. Classification (NCBI taxonomy): domain Eukaryota; kingdom Viridiplantae; phylum Streptophyta; class Magnoliopsida; order Asterales; family Asteraceae; genus Tanacetum; species Tanacetum coccineum. Next base: position 34,551 of record BQNB010027476.1, on the reverse strand, counting down.
GGTCTCGAACAACTACATTACTCGGGGAACAGTTGGGACCAACATTAGGCACCCCAGGCAACTACGAACCATGTTCGCAACATGGTACCGAGTTCAATTCACGTATACAATGTCTTTTCATAGAAGTACTTAAATCAACACCACAATCATTCTCATAAATTTCCCGACCAAGTACGCTAGGTCGATCACTACAGGCACTATTACCCACGTCGGTAGACTTACAAACCAACTTCCTCTTAGTCCTCGTTAGAACAAACGTATCCGTATAGTGATGTAGTATACAATTACAACAACTACCTACTTTTCCTAATTATATTTCATAGTTCTAAACCTACCCAATTTTCCTAATCCTATTTCATAAGTCTAAAGAGCATAAGCAACATTAACAAATACATTTATATATAGCAGCAACCAAAATAGCAATACCGATATCGAAGATTTCTATAAAAAGTAGCAAACAATCATATAGCAAATTGAACATACAAAAGACATTAGCAACCGATGTAAAACACAAACTATAATTAACATGCAAACAGACAACATACAATGATCTGACATCGAAGTAAGAAATAAAGAAAAAAGAAACACAAATCCATATACTGTGACTATGGTCACCTAGAAGATGAGAGAATAGGTAAAACAATCGGCAAAAGAACTATTTGGAATTCTCGCCCCCAATGCATAATAAAGCATGAAATATCCACAACACAATTAAAAAAGAAAAAAAAAAGAAAAAGGAAAACATAATACTTGGGCCCCATGAATCAGGCTTAAAGAAGCCCAAAACTAAAACGACACAAAAAGTGTCGTATTTGTAACCAACCATTTAAAAAAGAAAAAAAGGAAAAAGGAAAACATAATACTTAGGCCACATGAATCAAGCTTAAAGAAGCCTAAAACTAAAATGACACAATAAAGTGTCGTATTTATAACCATCTTTAGGATATATCTTAATAGAAATGTGTCTTCATTTGTCCCCATCGTGTACTAAAGTTTGTACTCTTCTTATTGCTTTTAAGTTTGTACATATTTGTGCACTTACCTTTGGATAGAATAACTACAAGCATGATAGCTAGCGCGTTGCAGTGGGGCTTCATTTTTTTTAAATTGATTACATAAGTGAAGCTTCACTTTAAACATTAGTAACCTCAAAATACAAAATCCCATGCCAATTCCCTTGTTTGCTAGCTAGTCTTGTTTGAGTTGTAGTACCCAAACAATGCCTGGTATGCAGATTATTTGTTTTTCATCTCCATATTAGACGACGCATTTTCAACCTGTACAATTTTAAATTGACAAAACTAAAGTCAACCTTTTCCTTCTAAAAGTCAAAACCTAAAAGCAGTAAGAATCAAAAGGAAGAATAGGCAAACCTTTTTCTTTGTGTCAAGATCTACTAAAGGTAATTCGGCCTTTGATATGGGTAAATCTTTAAGAGTAGATAAAAAGAACCCTTCTTTCCCTTTATGTCCGGTTCTTCCAACTCGATGAATGTAATGAGCTTTATTAGCTGGAAGCCCAACCTGCATTTACGGGTCAAATAAGTTCAGGTCCAAACGGGTAATATCTTTTAACGTAGACTTTTTGTGATGAATATACTGATATAGACCCTGAAATTTCAAAATATATTTTGCTAGCCGCAAAACCCTTTAAAAGTACATGTTTTAATGTAAAAATATCAAATAGTATATAAATTGCTGGAAAAAACTACACATTTTTGCAATTTCTTAGTTTACGGATTGTTTCAAGAACTTTTTACAAAAAGTTTCAATTCTGCCACTAAAATTTGGGGTCAGCATCAAGGTATACATGCTCAAAAGAAATAAATTCCAACGAAGGGGTCAGACTGATAGTAACATGATACGTTTGTGTCAATTCGGCTCAACACAACCTCGCCATATTTTTTGTACGAAGGCTACAATGTAATAATTAAGAAACAAAATTTATTTTTATGCAGGTTTGTTGCTATTTTTTGCAACCTTGCTGCTGATTTTTTGCAGCCTTGCAGGCAAAAAATTAAGGCCAAAAACAAACACCCCTTGATACTATATCACCCCTTGCTCCTATATATGTGAGTGTGTATCACATTGTGAAAACAAACACCCCTTTGTTGTTGATTTTATGTAGCTTAACTGTTGATTGCAGGCCAAAAAAGCAGAAAACAAACACCTCTTTGCTGTTATATCTGTTAACAGCGGGCAAAAAAGGAAGAAAAAAACTAGTTGGCAACCAGTTTTTAGCAACCAAGCCGGTTACCAACTGCCCCCTGCAAACGGCATCAAAGTTGAAATTTTGTTTTTTAGAAGCACCCGTTGAATGATAGTCGGATGCACATTCGCCCAATAACTTTGGCTTAATAGATTTTGTTTTAGTCTTCATTATTAATATATTTGAATAAAACTTTGTTAACAATAAGATTTCACTAACAAAAGATGATCCGGAGGTCGGTGAGGATAGAAATGAAAGTAAGCCATTTTATTAGAGAGAGAAAGGAAAGAGTGTGTGTGTTTTCTAGAGAGAGAAACAATACACACTTATGAGACAAATGTTTATCCTCACCCCTCCATGGAAGTATAAAGGGGGTATTCATAGTCCTAGTGACACCTAACTATTATAACTTGTCATTATTAGTCCCTACATGTCACACTATAACTAAACTATTGTAATTTCAGATATGTCACCATATTTTAAGGCTAACAATCTTCCCCCAATATGTGGACATGCGGAATTACTTACAATGTTCCTATCATGTACAAATACAACACAAATAAAGTCTTCTAAAGCGCTTCCAAAGCTGAAGATGTCTTCCGAGTTCTCCTTGTCTTGAAACTTGTACTCCAGCCTGGATCTTCAGTGTCTTTCTTGTCAGGGCACCATTGTAGTATGCATGAGTTGGATTAACTTCCCCCCTATTTCATGCAGCTTGTCTTAAAAAGCTTTCTTCATAGACTCCTTTTTGGCAAAGTTTTTTAATTAGCTTCCCCCCAAACCAACATCCCTATCTTGAGTAGATCCTGAAACTTTGTTGTAGCTTGAACAATCTTCTACTTGTCATTGACGTGCACAACAGAATTTTGTTAGAAGTCAACCACACCAAGACTATACTTTTGTCATTAGGGCTTGGTGAAATTCGTTAGGGGTGCATGCGGAAATCAGCATCAATTCTTTCACGTATCGCAGTATACTTCATTAAACATGTATGTAAAGTATTACTTCCCCCTGAGTTGACATGGTAAATCAAAGTCAACTAAGTCCCGGATGTACACCTTTTTCCCCCATGAGAGTTGTGATCTCTCGAAGCATTATTGTTGTGTATGCATATAATTAACTCGAGAAGTTCTTGTTTTGTGCACAAATCTGAGAAATCCAAACAATGCATTGCCTATTGTCTTTCAGAAACCGCCTAGAGGAGAGGAAGCATGAATCAAGAAAACTGGTAATTAGTCAAGGTCTTGTAATATGAATGTTGTTGAAGAACTTTGAGAATTTTGCTTAGACGGTGAAGTACGTTTGTCTTAGAATGGGATAATAATATCCCGTGAGAATTGCTGATTACATCTTTTTCAACCTTTAAACTCTATGGCTAACTTACCAACCTCGTATTCTGTCGGCTATTGTTGTGACCACTTGGTGAAGTAAACCCGATATACCAAAACTTGAAAATGAAGTAAAATCCCCTAAATTTGTTACTTAAGCTTGCACTGTTGTTGATTGAAGAACGGTGCAAGATTAAATCTATAAGTTCTCTATACCCAACCAGAAAAGTATAAGAAGTACAACACCTTTTGAAATTATCCACATCGTCTTCTGCGTGTGAAACTGAGTACGACAATGTAACTCCTTTAAGTGATAGTGAACCAGGTCTGCAACCAACCACCCCTGACTTCTGGTAACAAGATAATTCAAGTCTTAATCATAAGTTGTATACGTTCAAGCAAGTCATCAATCGATAGATTGGGTTTAAAGAAAAGGGGTAGCAAATAGAAGGAAGTCTCGGTGATGAAATAAGTAGACGCCTTCGTGAAACTCAACTTCAATCTCAAATAAGGGATACCAAATCAACTTCGTAATCACTTGACATCGTAGTCCGAATCTTTAGCCGTTTGTCATTTTAGTGAATCTTTTCAGGATCGTTTTGGCATTAAGTGTTGTGTTTGCTTTGGTGTTTATGTTTTGATTTGTCTTGATGATCATATTCCCAAATTCAGTCACATGCCCAAAGTCGGTTACATGCCCACCTTCCTTCGCGGATCGACTTTCGCGGTAAGGTCAAAATTTTTTCAGGAAATTAGGTATTCAAAACATAAAATTTCCTTAAACAGTGTCATGTTTCGCTTGGCACGTTTCAACATATTTCGCTTGAGAAACAAAACTGCATATTTCGCTTGAAATTTACACATTTCGCTTGGGTTTTAAGAAATGTTCGCATTGAGAAAAAAATGCACATTTCGCTTGACAGGAAATTGCACATTTCGTTTGAACTCTTCCAACATGTTTCGCTTGAATAAATTTTGCATATTTCGCTCAGAATGTGACTTGACCTGCATATTTCGCTTAATAATACATATTTCGCTCCCTTCAACACATTTCACTCCCTTCAAACATGTTTCGCTGCCTTCAAAACACATTTCGCTTCCTTCATCACATGTTTCGCTGCCTTCAAAAATTCTTCAAAAACCAGAATTTGTTGATCATAAGTGTTTGTGTATACCCAAATAAGTTGCTAATACATATAATACTAACAAAAGTACAAGTTGATCATCGAAAAAACCCACGTTTTGATCAAAAAAGTAGAGGTGCGTTCGGTTGGAGTTTTTACCAAAAAAAACACCACGAACACCTTCAAATATCACGAACACCATATGCTCCTAGGCTCTGATGCCAATTGTTAACAATAAGATTTCACTAACAAAAGACGATCCAAAGGTCGGGGAGGATAGAAATGAAAGTAAGCCATTTTATTAGAGAGAGAAAGGAAAGAGTGTGTGTGTTTTCTAGAGAGAGAAACAACATACACTTATGAGACAAATGTTTATCCTCACCCCTCCATGGAAGTATGGAGGGGGTATTTATAATCTTAGTGACACCTAACTATTGTAACTTGTCATTATTAGTCCCTACATGTCACACTATAACTAAACTATTGTAATTCCAGATATGTCACCATATTTTAAGGCTAACAAACTTTTTGGCATATATTAAAAGGCAGAAATCTATAGCAATTTCTAAGTGACCAATGGTAAGTGCCTAATGTATATTTAGCAATTGTAGTTGGAGGCAATACAAAGTAGCGAGTACAGTATGCAGTATGCTTAATCATGTGGAAACTTAACACATAGCTAGAAAATGGGAAAAGAGGTACGTACCGTGATGATTCATCTGAATAAGGGTGATGACTTGGGAGTGTTTGCAATGGCCGATGCGTATTTGCGGCTGCTGAAAAATAGATCGAAAACATTAGACATTATTTAATGTGGTAGCAAAGGGGTGTTTGTTTTCTGCATTTTTTGTAGCAAAGGGGTGTTGGCAATGGCCGACGCGTTATTAGCAAAGGGGTGTTTGTTTTGTGACTCAAACACCCCTTTGCTACCATGATGTATATCAGTGATCGAAAACATTAGACATTATGATAAGCAAGAAAAAGCTAAACTTAATTGTACACGGAAGTGCTGCTTAATATTAGGCAGAATAATTACGTAATACAGGTCGTTGGAAAGGCCAAGTATCCTGACTATGGTGTGGACTTTTTCAACTCAACTCCTAGTGAAAGGTTTAGCAACGGCCTAAACATGGTTGATCTTATGGGTAAGTTCACAGATCAACCATTGTGTATTTCACTACATAAAATCTCCTAACTCAAGTTAGGTAAACCTATGTATACAACTATAATTGACGACCCATTGTGCAGCCTCGTGCCCACCCCTTTTCCCACTAACTTAATACTTCATGATCGTGATCTATTGTAATGATTCACACTAACCAAGGAGGAAACAAAGAGAAAGGTCCAGCTTTGCTTGAAAAAAGTGACGAATTTATCAGCAAATTTGAATTTTCAACAAACTTTTGTCATAAAATCAAAAAGAGAGTCTAGGAGTCAAAACATGATACCATTTAACAGGTTTAAATTGGAGGTTACCTGAAAGACGAAGATCATTAACTAATTTCCATATGTATGTTGCTTTTCTTAGAGTACTCTTGAAAATCCCTTTTCCTACTAAGCAGAGGCTTGCAAAACTTCTTAAAGGCCTACAAATAACAACAAATACCATTATGAAGCTACTGAATTTTGAAGTTGCAACATAGTTTCCGCGACATTAATCGAAGATTTCTGCATAACAAAATAAGATATCGTAAATCTTGAGGATTTTTAAAATGCAATTAATTATACGAAGAAATATGGTAAGGCAAAAAGCAGTCGCTTTACGATCCCATTCTGTTTTGAAAACTATGAAACTCATCTTAACTCATTCGCTCATGATGCGACTGAAGCCTGTGCGCTCTTCTAGACCCTTATCAGCTGAAAAAAAAACCTCGTTTCTCAAAGATAATTCCCGAAAACAATATTTCACCTGCCACACCTCTGGTAATAAAAGCTGTATAAGTAAGTTTCCTTGCAATATAAACCACAAAAAGGACTTGAAAATAACAGCAATAAAAAGGATAAAAGGTCTTAACTATCAACTTGGGTGTACCCATTGATAAATAGAAATATATAACCTCTTCATGATAGAGACTTTGAATCTCCTTTTAGTGCCTCAGTTATTCGCCACCACCTCGTTCTCTTATTAGCCTTATCAGCTTCTTCCAACTGTCATTATGAAGGTAACTGCCAAGACATGTAAGCCGACGCCTGCAGCACTGAAATTTATAAAGAAACTGTAAATGAACAAAACCCCCAAATTATGACAAAACCCTAATTTAAAGAATCAATTTTTATAACTTGTAATATTTAAATTTAAAATAAATAGCAATCTATTTTTATAAAGAATTTGTACCTTTTTTCCTTATCGTCTTCTTAATCTCTCCGGTATTTTAGTTCTTGAATATGCCAGTGTTATGAAGTAACAATGGTAGAATCAACTAGTATAGACCAAAAAAAGTCGCCTGGTGAAGAATTCTGTGGAAGTGTGAGGAAGAACAACATATAAAAGATGGAAGGCTGGGTCGAATGCCATTGATGCACAGGTTCGGATCGAAGGTAAAAGAGTGGGGAAGAATTATCTGGAAATACAACGACGTCTATAGAAGCAACCAAATAAAAGAGAAAAAAATAAGTAAAATGTTGGGCCAAACCAATGGACGACACAGTTGGGCCAGAATTAGCCTGCTAAAGGGGTCACTGTTTTTTGGCTATGAAACGTCGTCGTTTCCAATGGCTATTAGTAGATGTATATAACTATAAGCATCTTTTGCTACACGATTCTTTTTCGTACATGTTTTGCACTTAGAAGAATATTAATTTCAAAGATAATGTCTCCTGATGGTAAAACGGTGTATTTCATCACAAAGTAATATAGAGGTTGGCCTTTGATTTAGTGATAACTGTAAAACCATTAATGATTAGTTCAAAATATGCATTAGTTCATTGGTTGCTAAGAAGATAGTCGTTAGAGCCCTAGGTGTCATAATGGTATGTGCTTAATTACACATACCTTTTACCTATTAAAATGAGCCTAAATGACCAAAAACGGACATAAAATGCCAAATATATGTTTGTTTTGCTTTGTATACTGTGCAGGTAACGGATATTTACTAAAGGACAAAAACGAAGCCAAAACTGACAAAACCGAGCACGAGATTGGAAAGAGCGTAAAAAGTCAAAGTCAAAGTCAACAAGTCAAAGACGAAGCTGAAACCGAAGAAATCTTATCAGGCCAACCCGTACCCAAGTTAATGGGCCAACCCAGCCCAATAACCCTTTTTGTATAATTAAAAGCCCAAAGTAAAAGCCTAAACCCTTTCTATACTAACCTGGCCCAAAACCTAACATATATAAGCCATATACTTAACCATACACCTAACATATATATTTTATTACACACAAGGTCCTGGTTTTACACACCGTTAGTCCTTAAGGACTAACATGGTTAGTCCCTTATGACTTAACACCATTACCCCATTCCCTAAGACCTGTTAACCTGTTATCCCCAAAACCCAGTCAAACCCACTCTCCCGCTAATTTCAAATACTATTCATCTGTCACTTTCCCTCGACCTCTGCTCCAACAAACAAAACCTCATCACTATCCCTCAACCCCACTTCATAAACAATCAATTCCACCTTGGAAATCCTATAAGTTCTTATTGGTTGATGAACAAAACAAAGAATCAAGGGCTCAGATTATACTACTTGGTTACCAAAAAAAATTGATGGCTAAGATGATGGTTTCGAGCTCACTCACACAAGAAACACACCTTCATGACCTAGAACTTTCTCAAGCCAGTTATAAAAGAGAAGACCACTAGTTCAGCAAAAGATATCTATCTTTTTTTTAGTACTTTATCTTATTGTAATTTACAGCTTTTCCTAGTTTTTAAAGTCTTTTCAGCTTATTGTACTTTTTAAAGCCTTGTACTCTTTTTAAGTTTAATGAAATTTAAGTTTTTCTCCAATTAATCGATACTTAGTTATTGCCAGTTTTGCATATGAAAATGTTTGTTAATCTCCTTTAAGCTCTCATTTAAGCTGTTTCACTTAAGTAATATAAGCTTTCCCATAGCCTATATTGTTTAAGTCATTTTTACTTAAAAATTTGTCTTAAGCTTTTATGGAAGATAAGCCTAACATGGAAGGGCTTATGGGTTTGTACTAGCTTCTGCTAGAGCTTGTTGATAAGCTCTTTTGAGCATGTGTTAGCCTTGTTTTGAGCAAAGGCTTTTGTAAGTTCAAAAATCCCTTTTATAGCTTATTTTCTGCATTTGCTGATCTACTGCTTATTTATGTCTTATTATTGCTTATGTTTGCTTATTCTGTCCTTATAAATGCTTTTTATGTTTGTGTTATGACTTTTAAGTCATTAGAAATTGTTTTCATAAAAACTGTCTTATTTTTGCTTTAAACTGCTTAATATGTTACTGCTTATTCTACTGCTTATTATTGTTTGGAAATTGCTTATTTGGTCTTCATAATCATCATGTTTAATCTGTTTTTAGATTTTATGGCTTTTTGAGATATTTTGTAGTGAAAATAAGATTGGTTTTTTTAAAGGGGTGTTTGGCACAAGCAGTACTAACTAAGGTTAGTGTTGTTTGAGTCATATATGTTTTTAAAATCTAACTTGACAAACTCTTTTTAATTGTTTAAATCAGTTGTAAAAAAATTTTAAGGTTTAGAACTAAGTTTTAAGTTTCAGTTTATCATTTGTCAAAATCTGTGGTCTTCAAACTTTCTGAAACTGCCTAAAATTGAGATTTGGTGGTCAAGATGTTTTAGGGTCTTGTTAATGCTTTGTTTTAGTCCTAGTGTGCACCAGAAGCAAAGTTTAATTGGTCTACAATTGTCAATTTTGGTTTTGGGTCAAAACAGTCAAGTTTGGTTTTCAGTTTTTTTTAAATGGTTAAACACCACTTTTAGATTTCATTTTTAGGATAGTTAATGAATGCTTTAGGATTTGATTTTTATTGCATAAGCTCATGGTAGTATGAGCTTAATATGTTTGGGCTTGTTAAAGTATTTAAGTATCATTTAGTAGCTTAAAATTAGGGCTGCAAAAGCCATTTTGTCATTTTTATAAAAATTCTTGAAAAAACCAAAAACATAGATTTTAGTTTAAACTGCCTTTTTAAAAGCATTTTTCTAGCTTGTTAGTTATTCAAAATGTTTAAATATTGCTTTTTCTTATAGCTTGTAGTGTCAGCTTAATTTGTTCTAACTTTTTTAGGTTTAGATGATAGCTTTTCTAGTTTAAAAAGTGTTCTTTAGGCTGTTTGATTCCCAGTTTTAGCAAACTGCTTATTTGCTTTCTAAGCTTTCCAGCTTATTAAAGTGTTTAAATTAGGTTTAAGTTTGCTTATTAGGTTAAGTTTAAGGTACTTATAGCTTATTTTGCTTAGGTTTGAGCTTATTAGAGCTTGATGCAAAAGTTGTTAAGTATAGAAAGCCTTAAAGCTTTTTAAGCCAAATCTGTCAGTTTCATAAGCTCTTTCTGGCTAATTAGTGTGTTTTTGAAAAACGTGTTTTACAAAATTGTTACTTTTAGTATTGTTAACTTTTTCATAAAAAAAATTTGCAAATAAAAATGTTGGATTTGAGGGAGGTTCAGTGTTGAACCCGAGTACCTCACCTCAATTCAACCCAACTTTTACATCAAACTTCACTTAATCTGCAGCCCTTGGGTCTTTTTCATAAGACCCTTGGTGCACTTGGTATATAAGGGTGTTTTTCACCCTTTTGCCTATAAGCCCATTTCGGCTTATTGTGATAAGCTGGTTACACCATTTTATTTTTCTTAGATTCTAAACTGTTCAAAGGACTTTTCTTATTTTTCTCAGATTTTTATAAAATAGTTTAATATTTTTTATAATATTTTTAGATTAAAACTGTTTTTAATTCATAAAAAAATATTTAAAAGTCAAAAAAATATAATTCTTTTTTTTTAATTATTTTTAATCATTTAGGATTGTTAAAAATTAAATTTGCATTTTAGGGTTAAAATTGTAGAATTTAGGTTTTTAAAGCTCGGAGTTTATTTTCCGTTATCGTTTTAGAGTTTTTAACCTTAATTGCTTTCGTTTTTAGTTTGCTTTTACGTGTTCTTGCATATTAGTTTTAGAAATAGAATCAAAAAATCATTAAATCATTCAATCACGCGATCACGAACTTAATCACGATTCTCAATTCACGTCTCGTCGGGAAACGACCCGGGAAGGATTTTTTGGAATTACTTTGGATAAAAGTAATCTTCTTAGAACCCTTACGGAATACTTACTCTCTCTTATTATTTGGTATTTTGGTTATATATTATATATATGTATTAAGCAATCATTATTTATATATATATATATATATATATATATATATATATATATATATATATATATAAAGGAAAGTCACATAATATATAACACCATTTTGATTCGCCACTTTCCACCATATAACACACAACACCTAAATAAAAACTCTAATCATAACACCACATTAACACCACTTTTTGGGCTTCATTTTTATTTTTTCATAACACCTCTTTAAACAAACTAAAATATTTATATTACACATTACAATATTTTTTATCCAACTCTCACAAATTTTCAAAATTTTCCAACTCTCTCAAATTTTCAAAAAATTTCAACTCTCTCAAATTTTCAAAATTTTCCAACGTCTACTTTTCAAACGGGTACTATTCAAACGGCTACTTTTTAACCAACTCTCTTAAATTTTCAAAAAATTTCGTTATAAATACCCCTCACCATCTCCTCATTTTCTCACATCAATTTTTTTAAATGACTTGTTCGCTTCTACATACCGACGATGAAGTCGAAGCTTTGGTTCAAAAACTAATTGACGAAGATATGGTTCGTCAGAAAGCGATTCTGGATTTAGCTTTGCAATTTGACAATGCATGCACGGCCAAAGACGATCTTAGAAAAGCATACAAGAAATGTAATGACATTCCACAAGAGAGTAGTGCTTTGATCCATTTAACACCCGTTCTGCGTTCCTCTAGTAGCACACGTGTTGAACCATCTCCCTTACCCCAAATCCAATTAGGATAATACCCGGTCCTGCGGGTATTGTTCAGCTCTCTGGTAGCACACGTGTTGAACCATCTTTCTCAACCCCAAATCCAGTTAGGATAATACCCGGTCCTGCGGGTATTGTTCAGCAGGCCAAGATGCTTAAAGAAAAGGTTTTTATTTTTTATTCGGATGGGGCTTTAATGTCGACACAAGAATATATGCAGAAAGTTGTTGAGGATGTGGGTGAGGATGATGATTTTAAGAGTGGTGCGTGGGTTAGCGCCACTAACTATGTTACTGCTACTGGTGGCACTGTAACTGGGTGTTTGGGGGACATCAAAAACTTTCTGAAAAAGGGAAAACTTGATGAAGTTGTTACAATAGTCAAGTCTTGTTCACCAAATGACATTGACGATCTCAATGTGACTGAAAGATCTCTCAGGTACAATACCTGGAACAATACATCACAAAGTCATTTGGTGATGGTGGTTATGAAAAAGATATTATTGTATGAGCTGCTATGATACTTGTTAATGTCTCAATTTTTATTCCTAAACCATCAAAGCATTATCTTAACATTACAATGAGAAACGTGCTTAAGGTTTTCCATAAGGATACGGTTCCTGGAAGTGGCAGTTGTTAACCTTAACATTATTATGTAATGTTTTTTATTATAACGTAATATTTTTTATTATTTATGTAATGTTTTTTATTTTTAATGAAATTTAAATTGGTTAGTTAAAAAAATTAAAGTGTATTGAAAAAGAAAAAAAAATAAAAAAATTTCAAATTTTGAAAAGTATCCGTTATTGTGGAGGGGGAGGGGGGTAAAGTGAAAAAAAAATATAAAAATTAGCGTTGAGGCGTGGTGGTGTTGGCACAGCCACCAACGCTTTGGCCGGTTTCACTAACGCCGGAAACGGCGTTGAAAATTCCCCCACGGCGTTATGACACCTAGTACTCTTAGTAGGAAGACTTTACTATGTGTTGTTTTTCATGCACCTGCACCTTTTGTAGTTTTTATATATGTTGCCAGCTTTTTTGTTAATTCTATAATTGACCTTGTTAAATTGTTACTTCCAAAGCTGATACACATACTAAAATGGTCCAAGGGTGTATCAAACTATGCACCTTTTCTACAAGTGTGAATTATTGGTACTCGATCTGTATACAGCTTTCAAGTGAGAAGTGGTATTCCGGCCGTGTCTTATACTGGAGAAGCGATTAAGGTAATCGATCAGTATTTTGTTGGTTTAATAGCATGTTGTCAGTGCCGTCTCTGAGTCTAAGGAGGCCCTGTGCAAAATTCAGCTTAACAACGAAAATGAGGCCTATAATAGAAATTAAAGGCTTTTCTAAAGATAATGAGAAATAATTATTTCAAAAGCGCCTCTGCTAGAATTTTTCGAGGCAATTTCTTGAATCAGTTACTTGTAGTCACTTTATAGGTTATATATACATATCACATAAAAAATTTGAGGCCCTTATAATTTGGAGAATCAGTTACTTGCGACAGCACACCTCGCACACCCTCATATACGGCTCTGCATGTTGTTATATAATTATTTGTAAACATTTAATTGTTTTATTATAAATATATATGTTTTATTAGGAAGGTGGTGTTAGAGAGATTATGTCAGGAATTAATTTTGTGCGGCGCATTATGTCGTATCTCGTAACGCGATTCTCGTCGACAGCCTTGCTAACCAGTATTGTTAAATTTGGTTGGTTTCAGATATAACTCGTGTTTATCTATCAAGAATTTGAGTAAAATGAAATATTTTGTTTTACGCAGAAGGTTATTTTTTTATAGGGGGGTGTTTGTTTAAGCTTATTTTTGGGCTTATGAGCTTATCTCATTTTGGATTATGGGCTTATACAAGCTTATTATAACCCGACATCAGATGAGCTTAGAAGTCCGAAATTAAGCTTAAACAAACACCCCATAGGACTAGGTTGGTCTAAATTGCTTTTTCTGCATATTTGTGTGTTGTTCACCAAAACAGTCTAGATACTTATTGAAAGTGCTTATTTGCTTATTAGAAAAAAAGGGTTTTCAGCTTATAGTTGTATGGTAACACAATAAGCATTTAGTGTTTCGATTAGCTTATTAGCGTAATGGAAGCATCCTTAAATAAGCTAAAGAAACCACAGCAGAAGATCTTCTCAAAAGTAGGTAACCCAAACACCCTAATGGGCTTTGATGCACGCAGTCTAACCGGTGTTGGCGTGGCCATTTTGGATTTACGAGCTCACATTGGAGATGATTTATTAATCAAGCTTATTTCCTAGACCAACCTGGTGCCCTCTTTTGGCTCTGACTCTAAATACTTGATTAATAATTCTTTCTTTTTGTCTCCAAAACGGGTTGGCAATGATTTGGAGATTGTCAAAGCAGCTGCTTCTACTCCTGAGAGTTCGGATATGTCTATTAACCCCGCTGAGATTAGTGGGACTTTAAAGCTTGCAGCCATGTTTGGAGCGTGGTACTCATTGAATATCTACTACAACATCTTCAACAAGCAGGTTTCTTGCTTCTCTTTTGTCATACTACTTTTGGTTCCAGAGTTTTAGATTGAATTCAAATGTTTATTACCATTACATATGTAATTACTTGTGTTTTTTATAGAATATTACAGAACAATCTCGGATATACATGTGCACAAGTGCATAACCCAAACGCCTGCCGTTTGTTTCCTAATGTGTGCAAAATTGACTAAAAATGTTATCACAGTAATGAACAAAACAGAAGTGGACTTGTATCGTGTATCTTCCATCCAGTGTTGAATATTCATATCGGGTGCATAGAAGATCCACTTACGAAGATTCTCAGGGGTACGAGCAGGGGCGGAGCCAGAAATTTTTTGTCGATGGGGAAAACATTGATAATTTTTAAAAACCACACTACATATCTTATTTTTAGGGGGCACATTACAAAAATAACTACAAACTTTAGAAAATTTATACTACAATTTTTTTTGCAAGGGGGCACATGCCTCCCTTGCCTCCCTCCTGTCTCCGCCTCTGGGTAGGAGTCGGGTTGAGTGAAGGGATGTTGCAAGTTTGACCATATTTAGTTGTGACCACATGGGACTAGCTATTTTAGCTTTTCCTTATAAATTATGAAGAAATGCAGAAACAGTAATTAAATAACTTTAAAAAGATCTATACATACCATCTGGCTTTGGTAAGCAATCATAGGTTGCTGGTTCAAGTCGTAAAAGGACATATATGTAGGTATTCGGAAACAGGTTTTCAAAGGAAGACTAGAATTATATGAATATATAGTTTAGATTAATTTGGTTTCGTGACAGGTTCTCAAAGTTTTCCCGTACCCAACGACAGTTACAACATTCCAATTTGGGTGTGGTACTCTCATGATTTTGATTATGTGGACACTAAAACTTCATCCAAGACCAAAGATTTATAAGTCGCAGGTACATATACAGTTATATTACTAGTTCATTATGTCACGAATATATCATACATTAATCCCTCTGTACCTGATGTTCAAATGGTCGTATGTCAGATTGTACCTGTCCTAACATTGACAGTGGCTCACACAATGGGGAACCTGTTAACTAATATAAGTCTAGGAAGAGTAGCTGTTTCTTTCACTCACACAATCAAAACCACGGAGCCGTTTTTCACCGTCCTACTGTTCACCCTGCGACTTTCTGAGGTCAGTAATTCATGCCAAAACATTAAGCTTCATATTGGGATTTCCAATGAATTTCTTTTGTGATTCTTGTGGAATTTATGCAAATGCATAGAGACCGACATTATGGGTTGTTGCATCTCTTGTACCTATTGTGGGTGGTGTGGCACTGGCATTGTTCACTGAGGCGTCGTTTAACTGGTTTGAAACGTTTATGGTCAGGAAAGAGGTAACTGTTCATCAACTTATATTCCATCATACTTTTTGGTAAAATCGAGTGCTTAACTAAGAAGCTTACATGGACAGGAAGCTCTGGATAATATCAATCTTTTCTCGGTTATCACAATTATATCTCTCTTCCTCTTGATCCCATTTGCATACTTATTAGAAGGTGTCAAGCTTACTCCGGAATACCTACAATTTCTTGTGAGTTTAGTCATAGAATTATATTACATAAATTAACATATATTCAAGTGCTCCAAATACTGAATACAAGATATTCTTGTGACATTATTACTGTAGGGAAGTCAAGGTGTAAATGTAAGAGAATTATGCGTGAGATCTGTTCTTGCTGGTATATTCTTCCATAGTTATCAACAGGTATAATTCTTCAGTGATTTAAAACATCAACATTTTACCTTCCACGTCCTGTTAAATTGCAGTTGATCATTTTAGTATGATTTTCTCGTATCACCATCAGTCACATTATTGCTTTTAGAAGGTGCTATGCCAAACTCCTTTTTGATGTATTATATATGAGAATCTAATGACCAACAATGTCTTTGACAAACAGGTTTCATATATGATACTAGAAATGGTATCACCTGTGACACACGCTGTGGGGAACTGTGTGAAACGAGTAGTGGTCAAAGTATCATTGATTTTGTTCTTCCGGACACCAGTCTCTCCTGTCAACTCCCTTGGTAAAAATGGATTCTACAAATGCTTAAATAATTGTTACCACGTGGATCTTTTTATAAGACCAATTATTAAATCGGAATGTCATTCAAATTTCAGGAACTGGTCTGGCCCTAGCTGGAGTCTTCCTGTATTCAAAAGCAAAGGCGGACTGAATGCAACTACAAGCAAAATAAGATGCATAATTGAACTTGACTTTGGAAACATTGTGTATAAACATTGACAAGTTCCAAAAATGACCTTAGAAGAAATTGATAATGAATATAAATTACCTTGTGCATGTCCCTTTATGTTTAAACGCGTTTGAAACATTAATCAATTGCAACTCTATTTGGTAAACGGAATTTATGAACTATACTCGGAATCACAGTTTATCATAAGCAAAAACCTAAACAAACGGAATGCCAACATGAGTACAGACAAGTTCTTAAAATGAAACGGGTGGTTGGATTTGCAGAAGAAGAGAGGATCTTAGCATTGCATATGTGCAACTACAAGTTCATACAAAAGCTTTACACATAAACCACAAGCCATTAACACGCCCCATTATACTATCTCGTTCACCACAAAATAAGATAAAAAAGGCAAACAGTCCCACTAAATTCAGCACTGCCATCAGCACCATATACTTTACTGTTGAGAATTTCTAGCTGCTGCTCGCTCCATCATTAACTCGTGAAAACTGCGAGGAGGCGGGCCATAGTTAAACCTCTCTAGGCTGCGGCTACTGTCACGAGACCCACCCCATCCCGAACCACTATTGTTGGGTGGACTTCTACTCATGTCACGCTTCTCTCCAGCATTGCCCATGCTATCATGAAAGCTCTTAGCCTGATACCCACCATCGCCTTCATCTCTGTCACTGCAATCAAGATTCATTCTATGCATAAAGGCCTGAATTCTTTTTAATCTCAAATTTTAATTTAAAAGAAATGTTTTTGTCATGATATACCTGCCACGGCCTCCAAAGCTATTACCCCTTTCACCATAGCCTGAATCATAACCTCCACCACTACGACCATCACCACTACCATAGCTAGAACCACCATCAGAGCTCCACCGTCTACATCTCCCACCACCCATTCCACCACCACCACGTGAAGCCATTTCCCGAATTTCTTGAGGGACATGCTGATATGCTCCTTCCAGGATTTTCACAAATCTAAAGCATATTTAGCATCTTGGTCCCCAAAAAACGTATAAGCCTCTCCGGTAGCACCTGTCCTCCCAGTTCTTCCAACCCGATGTACATAATCCTCCACCCCGTTAGGATATCAAAGTTCACCACCACCCTGTAATCTATTAACATAAACATTATACCATAGAGGGTCTTTTGCGTATATACCAACAGTGTAACAAACCTTTGTTTTTGTCTCGACTTAGTCATTGTACTATTTTTTTGTAAATCTGAGTCATTAAAAAATGATTTTGTGTCCCATTCAGGTCATTTTGTAACCCCCCATCTAAGTATATTCAAACAAGACTTCACAAATTTATACGATTAACATTTTTATACACATATATCAATACACATATCAGTTTTGAAAGTCGATTTTAAAGAATTTTTGCTTACAAGACGACTCAAATGCAACACAAAGCAGTCCTTTGATGCACATATGTAAAAAATGTACAATGACTAAAGCTGGGCAAATGATAAACACCATACATTATTCCTGATCTAAGAGCAAGATTACAAACCTGATATCTTTGACATCCAGTCCACGAGCAGCAACATCAATTGCTACAAGCACAGGAGACTTGCCTGAGCGAAACTGACTCAGAACCTGAATGGCAGCAGCACCAGATGGTCGGGTCGAATTATGAGCCAGCTGATCACACATCTTTTTTGTTGCACAAAATATGATTATCTTTGATCCTGGTGTTTGAGATCTAATGATATGCTCCGGTTGCCAGTTTTTCTCCTTGTGAACCTCAACATGCTGCAAGTGAACATCAAAACCAATCACCAGATATAGACATATAATAATCTCCACAAAACAGGGATGTAACAAATTTAAAAAGATCATACTTGAGTAATGGATTTGTTGGCAACAAGCTCATCAACATTTCCAATGTTGCTTTGAACTGGATTTACCAAATCAGCTGCAATTTTGCGAACCTCCTTCGGCCACGTGGCAGTGTACATAAGAGTCTGACGACAAGTAGGAAACGCATTGATTATTTTTCTGATTTGCAGTTCAAATCCGATGTCTAACATCCGATCAGCTTCATCCAAGACTAAATACGAAACCTGACTAAGGTTAACCTTTCTCATCTCAAGAATATCATTCATTGTCTGCGCCATGCTCCAATTCTCTTAGTTGGGGACCCTTTGGTGCTCCTCCGTATAAACACTTCAATTAAAAAACTAATTTAACATCAGTACAAGCCTTATTCATTTGAACCACTGTTGATACATTGGTGCCAGAATTCAACCAAATAATGACTACAATATAAAAGGCTCACTTCTGTAGATCAAACCTCTTGATATATCTGTAACATTTATAGTTACACTGTTACAGCATATACATATGTAGGTGGTGGTGAATTCTACAGAGAAACCCTACCAGTGAAATAGGCTCTCCTGGTTATTAAATATGTAGTTAATGTAAAATGAATCTCAAAAATGATTTATAATAAAAGTAAATACACAAGTGAAGAAAAATATCATTTAACTACGGGTATATTACATAGCAGAAAATGCTTAAGGAAGTTCCATAAAGCTTGCCATGCCTTATTAATAAGAAAATATTTCGCACTCAAATGATTTGACTCTATGATCAAAATTTTAACACCAACATACCGTGCAAGATATTTTTGACGATTTTCCAAATTTTACAGCTTCGTCTTGTATCTGAGTGGCCAATTCTCTTGTGGGTGATAAAACCAAAACAGTTGGACCCATTTTAGGATTATTGCAGGTTACTTTAAGCATCCTAAATCCAGGAATCAGATAACCCAGGGTCTTTCCAGAACCTGTCTTAGCAACTGCTACAACATCACGACTTCGTAGAGCAATTGGCCATGACTGTGCTTGTATGGGAGTCGGGGCAGTGAACCCAGCCTGGAGTACCTGGAAAAGAGCAGATCTATGCTAAATCATCTTCAAAATATTCTATTTGGTTTGGTTTCTTTTAGGGATTATGTAAGCTAGCAGGAGGCCTCTTCTTCAGTCGGACCAAGTGGCAAACTGAATCATCACCATCAAAGGTACCACCACAACCATGGATGATTCGGAAAGCCATTTCTCAAAATTGGTCCACCGTATAAGAGTACTCCAGCATGTATGCAATCCCTTTACAATTAGGTGGTACAGCGTATGGAAGTTACACAAAATGATCCTGACCATCAGGAGCTGCATAAAGACAGCAGAGTTATACCTCCCTAAGCAACTCAGAAGGGAAACCAGTTTCTTCAAATGATGTAAACGGTGGGGGGACATTGTTTCCCTGAAAATGCATAAACAAGTATCAGTAACTTTGAAAACAAAAAACAAACAGATTATGATACAATACATTATACTATCTACCACAGCTTGATAGTTCAAATATTAACAAGTTCACTAGTCACTGCATCATTAGGTCCTTGTTTTCAAGTCAAGTACAAGTGGCTTCCCGTTGAAAATAAGAAGAAAATTTTTTGATTCAATGACATCGCCAATATCACATGTTGCTATGTCCCAAAAAAATATATTAGAACTATTATAAAATGATGACCAAAGACTGTTTTTAGATATATAAGCCATTTTCATTTTAACCATCATCTACTCGAAGAAAAGAAGTGCTTTATCAACACTCCTTTAACTCAAAACCATTTTTTGTTACTATATTTAGCACACTGGCTATTTATACAAAATAATTTCACAAAAGTTGCGCGGGTCAGCAACACCAGAAACTGTTTTGATCTATTACCCAACCCGCATTCCACCCCTTCTAAACACCAGTAATATCAATAAAATAAACTAAATCTCTATAGTACATCAATATGACATGTCATGGTGAACTCAGACAGAGCACCAAGAAGATTGCATTCTATACTGCTAGACACTCTGCAAATTACAATTAGCTGAATGATATAGGCTATCAGATGCTTACAGATACAGTAATCTCGTGCTTCCGGCGATAAGCATCTGGGGATAAACCACTTCCAGCTGATGGAACATGAACCGGATCAGGAGTTTCCTCCTTTTTCAAAGCAACCGTCTCTTTTGGGGGCTCATAGCTATAATCAGATCCACCGTTTGCAGTCTAACATAATATTGTAACAAGCAATAAGTTAGTACATAGAAAATAGCAAAAAGTATCTCGAAGACAAAAAAGCCTAAAGTAAGTTTTTTTAAGGTTTAGAGACTTCTCGTGTTTGAAATATATGGGTTGGAACACAAACCTCGTCTTCAACTTTAGTTTCAGAAAGAAGCTCTGACCCACCGTTGCCACTGCTTTCATGTCGAACATCATTAGCCGCAACACCATTATCAGTTTCCGGGACATCTGAAGAAACAGCCGCAGTTGGGGCATCTGAAGATTGCTTTTCAGTAACATCAGGCTCGGGAGCTACTTCCTTGGGCATTGAAGGCCTCTGATATTGGGTAACATTAGTTACGGGATTCCAAAAGTAAAGGTTCCCGGTTCTACCATCAACTAAACCTCTCCATGGCTTGGGAAGAGTCGGATCTTCTGGTGCATAACGGGGTCCAGCAGCAGCCATGTCAGCAAACCAATCTTAAGTAAACTACATAGGTACATCACACAAACAAAAATATAAGACAGGATGTTTAAACGACTAAAAAAAATAGAGAAATTAACATAAAAGCAAATCGAGCTAGTTCAACTTGCAAACATTTACGAAATAAGCTTAATGTAGATACCGACAACAAAAGTAGAAAAAATCATCATCAGAACTAATCCAGTATTCCATAATTTCGCAAGGCTGGTCTATTAAACCCTAAGATTCTACCACTTGCAACACACCTCTTTTCAAAATTACAACCGCCACAACAAAATATCTATACAAAAAACCAATAAAAACACCAAATTGAAGATTCTAAACAAATATTCAACCAAAAATCACATAAAAACTAAGGCGCCTTAAAATTGCTCATTATCGAAAATCCCCTACCTTATATGAGCTACATCTCCAATAAAATAATATACACAATTTGCATGCGTCAATTTAAACAACAGTAGAACAAAATATTCCGAAAATGACGTCACATTTAACCTAAACCCTTGACATAAAAAAAAAACACATATAAACCTTGATAATTGGAGTTAGGGTTTAATAAACGAAGCAAAACCTTCACATTATATCTAAAATGCAACACCAAAACCTAATTGAAGGAAATAATGTTACCTAAAGGTGTGTGAATTAAGATAAAGAAAATAAAATAGGTCAAAACTAAAAAGGGGGAAAATGTAGGGTTAAAGGTAAACCTTTATTCCTCTGTTTGGATATTTATTTTAATGTGAAGGAAGGTAGAGAGGAAAAAACGCTTCGCCGGAGAAGCGAAGAGAAAATTAAAATGATCGGAGTGTGACTGACGACTGATGGAATGGGTGTGTGTGTGTAGTTTATTTACTAGGTATAAAAAAAGGGTGGGTGGGAGGCGTGGGGACAGTCTAGTGAGTTACAACTAGTTAGTACCGGGAAGACGGGTGGCTTTTTTGCCACACGAGTTTCTTTTTCTATTTTTGTAGGAAATCCTTGTTGCGAAACTAACGATTTAGATTTAAACAGATAATAAATGAAAAAAATGTATATTATATTGTGTGTAAGAGGATGGGTATGATACTTTAGAGTTTATATGCTAAGGCTAAATGTAATGGTGACAGTCACAATGCTGACGCGGACGTTTTTGGGATGCCGCTAATAACCAAAGAATGACAAGTGTTTTTCCTTGCGTGGATCCTATTTTAATAGGAACTTGATGAGTCGATCCTAGTGGACAAACTGGCGTATTGCCAAATCATGCTTCTATTGCCACAGTAGTATGTATAAGAGAGCTTGGTACATTTGTGCCGTTAGCAAAAATAGTCAAAAAGTGATGTCACGTCAGCACAAATCATAACGGCACCAAAAACCCTATGACACCACATTTTGTAACCGTTGGCACGAGAAATCTGGTGCCGTTGGCCCAATTATTTTTTTTGTTTTTTTTTCATTTACATAAAAATAAAAATACACAATATAACTAAAATTAAATTCATTAAAATAAAAAACATTACATTAAATAAATAAAAACCATTACATAAAAATAAAAAAACATAATACATAAACAAGAAATAAACACGATGAGAGACTAATAATGTCAACTTATATGACAATAAGGTTTAAATTAAAAATAATAATTTTTGTAATTAAAAAAGAGGATTATAAAATTACAAATGAGTCAAACAATCTTATCCACTCATCTCCTTCTTCATGCTCTCTCCATCTTCTTTCTTCCTGTGTAAACACACACACAAACACAAAAGTAAAAAAAAATCAATGGCGTGGGTTGGTTGTGATGGCGCGAGACCCAACGGCGCGAAGGCTGGTATGGTGTGCCGTTGGTGTTTCTCGGCTGAAAGCTTGGCGCAAAACAATGACACCATCGTACCCCATGCTCTAAGTATTTTGAAAGAACGCTTTAATGGCAGCTTTGTTTTTCACAATAACTCCATTAACAACTTAGTGTGGTAAGAAAACTGAGGATATCAAAAAAAGAAATTCATTTTCATTTTTTAAAAACAGTTAAATAAAATTTTATTAATAATTAAAAAAAATATTACATTAATAATTCAAATAAAATTAAAAACATTACAATAAAAAATAAAAAACTTAAACTAATAGTCTAAATTATATTTCTCTTTTATGTTTTGCTTCATCTGTGACGACGTATAAGACCATGTGTCCTACCTCACCAGAACGCACATGGCAGGAAGACACGAAACATCCTTTGGTACAAGGACCCTTTTACCCAATGATCGAAGCCATGGATCTCGTCGTCGTCTCCAGATATTACGAGATATTGTCTGTTTTCCAGACGTGTCATCTGACAACTAGGCTAGGTATAGCTCGGCTCACCATACCCCTAGGGTGTCAAACACTGTAGACAATGCAATATAAATACGTGAGTTTAATGCATTTCAATCCGATTCATTTATTAGGCACCTACTTAACATTAAATGCCGACCTTTCGATTACTCCTAATCATCTCATGTCGGAGCTTTTGGGACCAATCCCAAGGCGATGCTAATGTGACAATCCACATTTTTCAGGTCATTTTACGTCAATAAACTCAAAACTATTTACTTTGAACATTTACTTGTTTACTTTTAATTATAACCGTTAAGTTAAATCGTGTAAACTGAAAAACAACTTTAAACATAAACCGGCATTAAACAAATATAAGTTTACGTCAAATATGTGTTATATGATTATTACGAAGATAATTTATAAGTTTACATATTTTATTTTGCAAGTTTTACAAAAAAACGCTTACGTTTTGCATTATGGACTTACGCGTATGCATGCATGTTCATACTATTTTCATTTTTATATCATAAGGCTTTCTAACAAACCATAGATAAATTCAAATTAATGTTTTTCCCTCTCTCTTTTTGTTGGGTTCGGTTCCTGAGCCCTTCAGTCTTTCAGGAGATTTAAACATAAAATCCCCTAAGTAAGTCAAGCTGAAGAGTGTTCAGCTTGATACGCTGAAGAAAAGTTTCAGCTCCAATTCTTCGAGTTCTTAGAAGATCAAGGTTATCTTCACTTCAGTTTATGAGGTGGTGCAAAAACTGGAGAAGACCTTAGTAAGAGCTTCAGTCCAGCTTGGCTGACAATTCCAAGTTGGACGATGTTTATCTCCTTAATAGAAGTTGAAATGAAATGTTTCACTTCTAGAAGATTTACAAGGCGGGAAAAAAGAGATGCTTTATGTCAAAAAGAATAAAGCATGTCTACTTGGGGAAGTAACTTCTAAAGTTGGTATAGAAGTACAACAACTTTTCTTAAAGAACTGTACCTAGTACTAGAAATCAAACGTGCATTATATGGTAGTTTAACCACCCATTTAATGCTTGCCATGTAGTCTAGTTAAACTTGTAATCCCTAATCCATTTGCCTATAAAAGGAAAGGGATATTGAGAGTAAAAAGCTAACTCTTCCAATTATTGTGAAACACGTTGAAGAGCTCTTTATCTCTCAAATAAATTGAACAGAACTGCTAAAGCTGAAGCTTCAGTTCTAGTCAAGTAGTTTGTTTTCTTACTCACTTAACTTTGGTTAAAAGTTTAAGTTCGAAGGAGATAAAACTCTAATTGTCATTCAACCTCATTGCTATTCCGCAAACAATGCGTGTCATAGATTCTTTATTCAATTATAATAAGAACATATGCGTTGAAAAGTTACTTATGTGTGTGTTTTAAACTGTTCTTTATATTGCTTTATATATGTTTAAAACTCACTTAGTTGTCATGAAATGTGATCAGTTTAACTTGATAAACCTTATATCACATTCAAAGGGAACAACAAATGGTATCAGAGCCTTCTGGTTTGTAAAATCTTTTCAAAAGTTCTTTAAACTAATTTTTTAAAATCAAGATCCAGTAACATGGCAACAGAAGTACCACAAACTCTTGAATATAGGGATGGACAGTTAAATTATGCTCCTCTACTAGAGGTGAAAATTTTCACAAATTGGAAAAGGAGGTTCATGTGCCACATCGTTGGTATTGAACCCTAATTTGAGAACATCATAAAAAATGTCCCCTATGTCCCAATGGCAGCTGGTCAAAGGAAGCCAGAAGTACAATGGACACGAGATGAGAGAAAGGCTGCTAACTTAGATCAGCGACTCAAAAGTCTCATCATGTTTGTACTTTCAGATGACCAAATGAACTCTGTCGTAAATTGCTTAACAGCTAAATCTACTTGGGATGACTTGATACTATATCATGAGGGCCCCTCTGATGTGAAAGAAAGTAGGGTCATGGACCTGAAGCTGTGTTACAACACCTTTAAATTCAAAGAAGGTGAAACTCTAACACAGACTTTCACCATATATAAAGCTTTGATGAATGAACTAGTAAATGATGGCATCAATCTTTCAAAGCTTGAAATAAATAATGGTTTTATAAATGGGTTGCCAAAGAAGTGGCTAAGTTTCTGCCAAAGTCTCAGAAACACAAATCATGTGAAAGATTCTGAGCTTGCTTCTCTATTTGGCAAACTCAAATATGAAGAAAACCTGATAGACAGTCATTATGAAACACAAAAAGAGAAGTCTCTTGTGTCTGCAACGCCCTTTGTCAACTGCCTTCTTCTCTACCTTTATTGTCCAGGACTTTCAAGATAGTCCTGATGATGAAGAGGATACAAGAAGCAGTCATGAGTACCTAAATGACCTAGAAGAAGAATATCAAGAAAGAGATCTTTTAGCTAAGTCTAAAAGATTCTTCAAAAAGGGTACTCAAAGGTTCAGCAGTGCCAAAGCAACTGACCAAACTGAATATTACAAATGTGGCAGGACTGGTCATTTTGCTAGAGACTGTTTTGCAAAAACTTCAGTCTCCTCTTATCAATCACCTTTTCACTCTAAACAAGTCAGTTCCTCTATGCACAAACCTGAACTGAGACATACAAAAGACTTTGAAGCAAAGTATAACAAAGTCAAAGCTAAGCAAGCCTTCCTCAATTCCAGTGCATCACCCTTCAAGTCAACAATGGTGAAGAACAAAGGTCTTATTGCAGAGGCATATGAATGGGATAAAGAAGAAGTGTCATCTAATGATATTGAAATGGTTGAAGTAAAAGTTCTTATGGCACTAGCTGAAGACAATGATGTTGTCAGCAAAGAAGGTGTCAGAAATGGTGAATGGGTGAAGATTTATATGAGAAAGGTACACACTTTTCTCAAAATAGAAGATAATAATGATGGAAAAACCTTTCTAGATTATTTGTGTATTGACCTTAACTATGTTGAAGAGCAGAGAATCAATCTTTTAACAAAACATATAAATCTTGTTCAAGAACTAAATACATGCAAAGAACAACTTTTGGTATTAAAACAAGCAAAACTTGATTTTCTTACCATGCAGCACGTAAACACTGAGATTCTAAAAGAGAATCAAAACTTACGAAAAGAATTGAAAGAGTTAACAGCTATCACTAAAACATGGCTTAACAGTTTAAATAAAGTAAATCAGTGTATTAGTGAACAAATTCCCACTCAAAAGAAAAGAATTATGGGAGTTGATCAACTCACTGAAGATCCCTCCAGTTCTGGGCAAAAAGACCTAGTCTTTGTAAAATCTTCAGCTAATGACACAAAAGTGTCCATACCAGGTGTTGAAAGACCCTGGTTATCTGAAGCTGAAGGTTTTACTCTGCCAAATCATGATACTGGTAGGATACTCCCACCTGAGTCACAAAGAAACACAACTGATCCTCTAGTTACTATCATTGACTCTTCAGCGACTGCTTATGACTCAGCGAAGAATCTTTCAGTCTTTAACACTGATAGTCGTTGTGTTGGTGTATCATTATTAATGTATTCAAGTTTTAAATTTATATTTTTAACCGACATAACCAAAAACAACAATTTAACGGGGAGTGTACCCGTCGGTGATAGAATTCGTGATAATTAGGGTGATCACACTTGAAGCGAGGTTAAATCTCTTAATTTATATTAATATTTTTTGGTTTTACTAATCTAAGTAATTTCTAATCTAAGAGTAAACCTATTGTAAATCCTATGTTAGTCTAATCCTAATTCTAACAGGTAAAAGGGGGGTTTTTAGCTATTGAGAGACTGGCAACCGGGTTTGGTGGTGACTACAATCAGTTTAAAGACACTTTTAACCCATCAAGCAAATTAATAGAAGATAAAAGAGCGATCAAGCCTTATGAATGAAAACTGTATTAGCCATCATTAATCCGAGATAGAAGTTGGTTTGTTTATTCATGCATGATTACTTATCTCGAGGTGGCAATATCATTCTTAAGATACCTTACAGCGGACTTCATCAAGACCTAGACACATTAATTCCTGTCACAATTAAAGCGTCACATAAAGCATCCTTATTTGCTTCTTATAATATATCTACAAGGGATAAAAGCAATGGTGATTGCTTGTATCAACCTTAGCTCATAGAGACTTCACCCACTACAGCTACTAATCCCGATTCATCCATCTATAGTCCACTATGTTCAACTATCCAATGAAATCATATGTTATTTGAGTTGAATATCTAGTATTCGCCTGCTAAGTCACCTTGTCACTAAACCATAGGCAATAACCGATCTATAGTAGTTAAGCCAGAAGCGTATCCTAGCACGGAGTTTAGCAGGACAATACTTATGATCGTTATTATTCTAGATGTTATAAATTACTAGATGAAGAGTGATATCCCCACTTCTAGATTACTTGGTCCGTAACACTAGATCTATTGAATGTAGGTCGCCATATTAAAGCACATAAACAAGTATAAATTGATAAACCATAAACAATCATACACGATAAATATAAAGCAATCGAGAGATATAAACAAAACAAACATTTCAATCTCATAATAAAGGTCTAATACCCGAAGGTATTAGCTTCTCAAACATATATAATAATACTAAAATAAGGTGCTTAGCCAGGGTAAACTAACCGATGTATAACGAATGATACTAAAAAACTAAAAACATTACAAAAAGTATAAGAACTAACGTTGTCTCCATGGAATTGGAATGCAGTTGCACGAGACCTCTGCTCTTTTTACTCCTCTGAAAAATCGATTTATTTTGGTTTAGGTTATCGAGAATATAATCAGCACACTTAAAACTAGTTTTTGAGAAGTTTTGTATTTCAAAGGGTCTGGAGTCGATAGTCGAAACGTGCGTATCCATCGTGTATTAGATACGGCGTATTAGGGTTTCTTGGAGTAGAGACCACGTTTGATATCTTCCAGAATATTCACCTTCTACATCTTCAATACGGCGTATTGGTCTTCTCTGGATACGGTGTATTGATCATGTTTCCTTTGTGGTCTTTGGTGAGTGCAGGCACATATACGCCGTATCTTCCTTGATGGATACGGCATATTGGTTGTCAGAACAATAATCTTTAAAATGTCTTTGTTTAAGCTCTAGAATGCGCGCCTTTTCCTAATATTCACCAAGTACTCCATAATTACTGCAATTCTCAAATACAAACGATTAAGTAACAATTCTTTGCAATAATTATACAAAATGGGTTAATTACATGAGATAAATGATGCTATAAAATAGGCGTTATTTGATGTCATCAAATATCCCTCCACTTGAATCCTACTTGTCTTCAAGTAGCCTTTAGAAGTTTATAAAAATGTACCCCTAAGGATATTTTTCGTTAAAGCATTTATTTGATCTACTACAAGTACACAACCAAACACCT
Source organism: Tanacetum coccineum (assembly GCA_026074375.1). Taxonomy (NCBI): domain Eukaryota; kingdom Viridiplantae; phylum Streptophyta; class Magnoliopsida; order Asterales; family Asteraceae; genus Tanacetum; species Tanacetum coccineum. Next base: position 5,897 of record BQNB010027476.1, on the reverse strand, counting down.
CACAAAATAGAAAGATGAAAACACTCAAATCACTCAACTAATCTATGTGGAAACATGTAACTAATTTGCTCAATTGCTCGGTCGTGACGAGTTTTTTATAATAAGCTTGGCAAGGATACACATCTCCACTGCTAAAGCTAAGGAGTAACAAGTTTATAAAGGTAAATATGGGTTTGTAAGATAAAGTTTAGGGTTGATCATTTTTCAATCTTTCACCAGAAGTACCATTCCAACAAGGCAGCTGAAGCACATATACATGGCCGTAACGACGGAATAAACATGTGTGTTCGATCATATCCTCATTCAAATTTAACCAATGGTTAGGATGAAGAATGATATAGGGTAAGGACCTTCTAACTTTCACCAAAAGTCGTAAACCAACAAGGCAGCTGAGATATGCATACATGGCCGTAACGACGGAATAGACATGCACGCTCGTACACATCCTCATTCGCATAAAACCAGCGGCTAGTCATTAGGAAAGAGAAGTAAATTGTTGTTAAATAAAAATTAGGAAACAAATAGATTAAGTCTAAAATACAAGTTGGTATACATTTTTTTCTCTACCGTTACTATGATAAAGACACGACTATTTACAACGTCTTGATCATTGATAAAAAACAACAACCTAAGTTGGCGTTCTCGTAACGGTCAACTTCCTAATCATCCCATACTTTACAAGGCAAGTGGCGATATCTACCATTTTATACAATACTCTACACCGTTGATTTGTATCAACGAATAATTGATTCTTCATATAATTACTTCGGTAGTTGCGAAACGATTATCTTTAAACTTTCCTTTTCTTTTTTTTGCGATTTTTCTAATTTTTTCGATTTTTTTCATCTAACTATATACGAAACTCGGTGTAATTTCACTATCTTCACGATCATAATAATTCTGGATAATTCCTTCAGTAATTCGTCATTCTTCGGACGTACCATTAATTGCGATGCTAGTAAAAAATACATGAGTTTGGACTATAATATACATTCCCATTTGCGATGTGCAAATTTCTTCCAACCGTACCAAAGATAGAAAATTTTGACACAAGACTCGGGAAATACAACTTTACACTTTAAGCAACTAGCAACTGTAAAATAAACTTAATCTAACAGGGTAGGCTAAGGTGTAACGAAATAAACAATTGGTGTATTTCCTAAATGATTGGCTCTACGGGTTGTTCTAGAGGTATCTTACTCTTAAAGTGGGAGTAAACAAAGGGTTTATACGGGAGTTAACTAACCAGTGTAGTTAGTTAATAAGCAACATGTAAAGGGGTTTTGGGTGTAATCCTAAAATTTACCAATTTAAACAAGTTACTCCATCTAAATCTATAGTACTCATCATTGCGGTCTTGAGTGATATACCAAGCCAAGTTCTAAAGTCTACTACATTACCGACTCACTCATATTTTGTGGAATTTGGGTAAACATTTGGAAACGGATAGGTTAAATCCTCACAATATCTAATAAGGGTTATTGTGTGCGGGTTATGTATCAAGTAATTTCATAAAAGTATGCTTGAAATTTTTTTAAATTTGAGCATAATTTAAGCATTTTAGTGTGAAAAATAGGACAAGTACACATTCTAATTCCATCCCCCCACTTGAATTATACAACGTCCTCGTTGTATAGATAAACAATTAAAAACGGGAATTAAAAAGAATTAGAATAAGAAACTCCCCTGATATTTACTCGGTAGATTCTCCATGTAGTTTTATCGAGCAAGAATTTGTGTTGAACAGCCGCCTTGAAGTTTCAAGACTCCAACACTTTAAGATCTCCAAATTTGGAAATTCTCCACCAATATTCATCGATATTTCTTTCACGAGGTCTTGTGTAAAAATAGGAAAAATTGTGCATTCCTATCTTTGTACCTATGGTTAATTTAAACTAAATATACTAAATACAGGTCAGTCTAGTGAATACGCCGTATCATGTGCATGAATACGCCGTACTGCCAGAACTGACAATGATGTTTTTAAAGTGCATAAAAAAAATAAAGACTGATAATGTCCAGACAGTCAATATGCCATATGGTATAGAGATGATATGCCGTATTGATGTCTGGGAAGACAGACTCGCTAAAATTAAATAACAATCCAGGTTGTCTCCTAGGAAGCACTTTTGTTTACAGCCAAGTCTTTAAGTTAGACTTTTCTTTAGCTTCTCTTCACTCCATCTCATGCATGCTAATGTGCCCGCGTATGAACCATTCCTTCGTCCTCGCATCTTGAATGTAATAAGGTCCTAAGTTCAAGACTCCTTTGTAGAACCCCTTAAGGTTTTGGTATGGATGCAAGATTTCATTCTTCTTATCTTCATCACTTAGCTTCAGTAATGGTAGGATCTTGTTGCATTGCTCATAGTGTGGTGTTTCAACCTCGGATGTGATCGCACCATCAATAACATGCTAAAAAGATAGAATAACAAAAGATTAGGAATAGGGGGATCATGGTCTGGCTGCCATGTGGTACCTGCTGGGTTGTGAAGGTGTTGCACACCAGTCCTCTATCGGTGCGACTTGGGAATGATGCAGGTGAGCTTCCCCCGGAAGAGTCCCCAGCAAAATGCATGAATTGTCTGCCGCCCTTAGCCTCCATGAGCTGGTCATACATGAATCACTTACCATGTGAAGAATCTCACCTGACTTCGGCATCGATCTCTCTATCAAGTCCACGTATAAGTACTGTAATGAACTGTCGTAACTTCTCACCGCACTCCTCATTTGCATTTGTCTCCCACAATCTCTGAGGCCTATAGTACAACCCGCCAGCAGGTGGTGGTGGTTGACAGCTGTTGATGGTGCCTGCAATTGGTGCCGGAACAGCACTGGTCTACCCTGTGTCTACTGCTAGGAGCGTCCTCAGCGGCTCCTGGCCTCAGCGGCTCCAGGGGCACCAGCCACAACATCAGGCTGCCTCTCTGGTCCCATGGCTACCCAAGCCTATGTATCATCAATCTCCATACAGATCAGTAACCTCACTAACTCAGCCATATCAATAACTAGGAGTGCAAGGGCAATAACTGTCAATCCCCGAAGCCTCTCCTTCCTCAGGAGTCCAAAATGCTCAGCTAATCGAGCTACAAACTGTCCTCTAGAGATAAGAGCCCCGCTCTTCCTCCTAGCAGCAAACAACCTCAAGTACCTAGCCAATAAATAAGGGACATTGACTGAGCCAACGTCCATCCCTCTCAAGAAAAATAGATCAGTCACGGTCACCTTCTTAGGTGCCTGACTCTTCCCAGCAATATTGCACGCAATCAACCTGTGGCACAACCTAAGAATCAGATCCCTAATAGAAGTGTAGGACGGGGCTGTGCCAAGGAAATCTCCAGCTGATGAGATCTCAATCTAATAATCCTTCAGATCTCCCTTGTCAGGGATCTGCCTCACGCTATCGGCCAAGTATGCACCGAATCCAACAGTCTCCATCTTCTCAGCAGCATGCAATCCTAAGGCTAAAATAAATTGTCTTTGGCTCAGGCGACACCTAGCTCCTCCTAACTGAAACTGTAGAGCTCCAGCTGTGTCCAAATTAGTCACTGCCTCTCCAAACCTAAACGTACTGAAAAACTCCAGAATGAGCTCATGTTCCAACGGCCCCCTGATATCAAATAGCTACCTCCAGGCCCGGCTAGTGAACATACTCACTCCCTGAGCATCCTTGTGCTCCATAAGCATCATAGCACTCAACCCCTCGGCCATCAAGTCTGGTAATCCCCCAAAATCGAATACATGCACCTTATGCACCTCCCTCATGTATATCCTAGCCAATCTCATCTCGAAATCCACTATATCAGCATCTGTGTAATGTAATCCCTCGTACCTAAGGTACTGGTGCCTCTGATCACGTGGTGGAAGAGCCATATCTGAAAAATCAACGAGAATAGTACAAAGATTATAGAATATTAGACATTCTGTTCTGAGGGTGGATACTGCGTATTTATAAACGGATACGCCGTATAAGGATCAATACATTTGATACGCCTTATAGAATAAAACCAATACGGCGTATGGGATTGATGACTCAAGATCCTTTTCTCATCAATACGCCTTATTCAATTTACTAAATACGTCGTATTGAGGCTTTTAAAGTGAGGTAAAATTGAGTCTATATGCCGTATCCATTTGAGTAGATACGCCGTATTGCTCTGCAGTTTAAAATCAAAAAGGGGTTTTCCCTTTCTACCTATTTCGACCCATTCACAATTTACCAACAATGCTTGTTATGATTTTGAGAGAATAAAGGAAAGCTTAATCAGAGCATTATATGACAAAACATATCTAATCCTTAAAACCAAATCCTAACCCTAATTAAATTCGAATCTAAAAATCAAAAAGGAGAAAAGTAGAGAACATATTACCGTATGTTTGTGATAAAGAAGAGTATGATTATTAATCAAGAACAAGAGATCTCTAAGAGTTTTTTGTGTGGTGAAAAGATTTTGTGTAGTATGAAAAGTTGTGGTAAAACTCAATCTGGCGTATCAGTCGGGTTTTTATACCCAAACCCGATACACCGTATTGATTCTTAATTAATACGCCGTATTGGCGAGTTTTGTTGACCTAGTCAACTTCTGTTGAAAACAGTGGATACGTCGTATAGGTTTTGACATAATACGCCGTATTCATTCTTGGAGACCAATTTTCCTAATTTGAATAAAGAAAAGAAAACGTACCTTGGCCTCCGCAAGATTCTTGTATAAACACCATCCTTATAATACCGTTTAGGGTCGAACGGAATGCCAAATGGCACATATAAATTCATAATGAGATAGAATAGCATTCTGTTGATGTAATAATTCTAAATCATGATATTTATATTTAATTTCATGACAAAACTTCCCATTTTGAAAGTTTTATTGATTTTATCGTGACTTGTTTCAAAAAGCATATTTGAGCCTTGTGTAATTTCATTACCCCCCGAAGATTGTATTATATCGACTTCATTATCATCATTGTCTTTTTCCGACTTTAAATCATCGGGTTGAATAATGTTGAAAGGGAATAGATCATTAAAGTACAAAACATTTTGTTCCTCTTTATCAAATTCGGACAATGATGTTTCGTTATTTAAATTGATATGTTGAGGGCTTAAAATCGGTTCAGTTAATAAATCTGATTTAGACGTTGGAGCATCATTGTAAACAATGAATAAATTCATTCTCAAAATCTTTAAAGAAGTCTAAATCATCAAAACAACTGACCATAGGCTCGGGTAGTGGAAGTGAAGGCATATTGACTTTTTCATTATCATTTTCCGAATTCGTTTTCAAATCATTGGTAGAGATTATTTTATAAGAAAACGAGTGTTTGTCAAAAATTACCGTGTAATCTTCATCATCGGAATCGTCAAATGAAATTTTAAAGTCAATTTCATTGTTAAGAGAACTTACCATGGGTTCACAAGATAGTGTTTCACCAGATTTCAAACTATCATTGAAGGCTATAGCTGGGAATTCATTTTTAATGGATATGAGGTCGTGAACGTCTTCATCATACCAAATCATACCATACTTAGCGGTTTCCCAGTTAAACACATTACCACGATTTCGAGCATTTTCTTCCTCGAGCCTGATGTATTCCTCCATAGTAATGTTCGGATCGTCCAGCATGTAACAATCTTACTAGAAAAACTATTAAATAATCAATACGTCGTATTCATTGTTGGAAACACGAAAAGTGTCGGTCACTTCCAAAGTTGTAATAGTCTTAGCTCGTAGTTAAGTATAAGGATTAGATTAGTAATCTAGTCCGGCCCAAGGTCCATGGGTGGCCCAACTCCAGTCCATGGGCCGGCCATGGTAGTATTTATACACCCTCTCCTTGTCTTGGAGAGGGTTGGTTGTTCATTTGGTTGTTCCATTTTGTTACACACATATTCCATAATA